>NW_021011484.1:1061789-1093886 GCF_003987935.1 Bombyx mandarina
TGTGTGTCCGCTCCGACGCACGACTGGAGTTTACTGGATATAAAAAATTAAACGAAACAATACGAGAAATAGTTCTATATTACGACAACACGATACACTACAGATTATTAACAAATTAACGAGACACAAAACAAACGACTAACAAATATATGAAAATACAATAATGAGAGAAACGCGCGATCAGTACGAGGCTTTGTGGCGGACTGCCGGCGCAGCAGCCCGGCGTCACCTGCGATAACGCATTTCGTGTGACATGCGCAATCAGGCGCATAACGCATTTCGTGTGACATGCTAGTACGATTTTGGTCCCCATAATTTTCATACCCCGGGCCTATATATGTAAATCGATTCTAAAGGAGTAAACTCCAAAAAAAAAACATTGGGCCGCTGGAACTGAGTTCAGCAGATTACGTGGTGCGAGCTTCGAAGAGAGGTTTATTCTCATGAGAAATTAACCGTTCCATTAGTTTTAATTCACACGCCGTCTCAGAAGGACGTTTTTACCCCATGTATATTTTATAAAAAAAGGAAAAAATTGCAATCTTAAATTGCAAGAACAATTATTTAGTACTGTAAATATAAGAATTAATCTAGTTCAAGTTGGTTATTTGTTTACTTGGTTTGGTTTTTTTTTTATTGCCCTTGTAGGCAGACGAGCATACGGCCCACCTGATGGTGAGTGGTTACCGTCGCCCATGGACTTCAGCAATGCCAGGGGCAGAGGCAAGCCGCTGCCTACCTTACAAATGTTTGAGTTTTATATTTATTTTTTATACGCCTAAGAATTCAATTTTAAAATTAAATTAAAACCCAGGTACCTACTTCGTTTTATATCCAAATTCAATGTTCACGATCATAAAAACAATTAAGGCCACTCGTCGAAGTAACCGTTAAAACCAAGCATTAAGGTCAAGTTACGTCGGCAGTTAGAGTAACCTAATATCTGGATCAGGAAAACGGAACTGAACTTCTCTCATTTCATTAAACGTATAATTTTTCCCGTAGCCTCATTACTTCGGTCAGGCGAGAACGGGCAGCGACCGGCACCTCGGTCCGAGTTTACGACCAGCCAGCAATATTGTGCGTGGCAACTTAATGAAAAGGAAACACTACCCTCTGTTATACATACATACATGCGATAAAACAACCTTCGAACAATACTAATATGCGGAGATTATTTGGTTATGCAACAAGAAAACATAAGTGCTCGGGCTCTGGCAATTGCTTGACTCTTGTTTGTTTTTCGCGTATTTAATATACTTATGATGAATAATAAAGATTGTTGCGTTTGGGAGACGACGTCAATTTTTTTTATTGGACTGGAATAACGGCCATCTTACTTTGGCCACATCGTTTGGTCAAACGCATCACAAAAGAACGAAGTCGCATTTTGGATTTATACCTACCTGGGTGGCCTCAGAAGACGCCCTGGTATAAATATAATTAATATGAATAAAAAAAAAGTAAACGTTCCAGACCTCGAACTACAGCGTAGCTGTATGCCTCAATACGACCGCTTCTAGAACTTTTTAGACGATGTTAAATCTTCATCGTGAAAGTTTTCTGAATATTTTTATATAGGTACCTAGATCTACTAGTAGTATGTTTAAGATTTATGCAATTATGGTAAAAGATGGATGGATTTCGTTTCCTACGATTCGTCCACTGTAAGTTATTGAGCTGAATCAGCAAAACCGTTTATTTACTTTCGTAGTTGTTTAAAAATCTACTGTATTAAAATTACTAGGGCAGAGTGGGCAGACATTTTCAATTCTTGTGTCAAGTTGATTGCATGCTATTCAATTTTTAGTGTACGCCATATTGCTATTTACCTACTTATATACAATAATGGCATACCTATAAGTTTGCATAATTACCGTGAACTCATTCATGAGACTAATAAAACTAGTGTTTCAACGTGTGCTTATAATTTATTTTGTGAGTTGCGATGTTTTAATTGTACGGCCGCGGCAGTTCGCAGATACTGCTACCAATGATCGTATTTTCAGTTTTTTTTTATTGCTTAGATGGGTGGACGAGCTCACAGCCCACCTGGTGTTAAGTGGTTACTAGAGCCCATAGACATCCACAGCGTAAATGCTCTACCCACCTTGAGATATAAGTTATAAGGTCTCAGGTATACCTAGTTACAACGGCTACCCCACGCTTCAAACTGAAATGCATTACTGCTTCACGGCAGAAATAGGCAGGGTGGTGGTACCCACCCGCGCGGACTCACAAGTGGTCCTACCACCAGTAAACGAAAACCGAATGAATTGTAAAGTTAAAAAGCAAAATAATCTCCTGCCAAAGCAAACAGAAGCGTTTCAAACGAAATCTTTTTATAAAGTAAAGTAAGTCCAATAATTCAACACTTCGTCGCTCTTTAGCGGTCGAGAGATATAAAATGAAGAAAAACGCTCCTAATTCAGTTTGCCCGAGCAACGGTGTGCGCCGAAGCCGGGCCTTTACGTTGAGTGGAAGAGGAAATAATATCTGTCGATGAAAAGAGACTTTAAGTACATTTGGCGCGCGAAAACGACGAACTCGCTTATTCACTATAATGGTAGCGATCGTACCGGTATATAACTTCGATCAGCCTTTTTTTTGTTCCGTTACAATGTTTGATGGTTCCATTTCGATCCTCGTTGCTGCGACGGTTTGGGGAGCCGTAAAATTAAGTTTCTGCGAGCCGCCACTGTGTCGTGTTCGGTCGTAAATTAATCTTTTTCGGAACGAGACAAACTTTTCGCAAGAATAAATAATACGAAGCGGTACCTGTCTAGCGACGTGGTTGAATAAACAATGGAAGACAGACGTGATGCGTCTTCATTTTATTTGAAGCTTTTTTTGGTCAAACTGGCTCTGGTGTTTTAAATTCAAGAGGAATAGAGTAAATACATATTTACATCGTCTATTAATTGTACTTGGCTTAACTCATTGTTCAAAGGCGTAATTTATCTGTGTGCGTTCAGTAAGATGAGGGAGAACATTGGAGTGATTTTTATGCATCCGCCGCCACGGAAAAGGTAGCGACAGACAACGCTTCTAGACTGATTGCAGACCCCATAGGTGCCTCAGGGTTTTTGTTTGGAATTTAAGTTTAGGTGATGTGAAAATTTACATAAGAAAAGGGTTTAAAATTTGAAAAAAAAAAATCTGGTATGTTTGTGTTGCGTGCAACGAAACCGCGTGTAGTAACTTAAAGTTTGATTATTCAAATTCGAAATCAGAATTCAAACAATTTTGAGTTTTTTTAAGAGGGTACGTTTGTCTGGGGTTTGTTGTGTTATTTCATGTAAGCATTCTATCACATCATCATTCGAGAAGCATACGTGTGAAAGTTCTTACAATTCAGTTTTATTACAATTTACATAGCATAGCTTTTAATCTAGATCCATGCATCCTATGAGATAAATATAACTCTAATTCCTTATTTTCAAATGGAATTTTGTTTATGCTCAAAGCTACATTCCGAGACCATTATAAAAGTTATGAACTTATTAGTGTACCACAGTGTATCTGTAACAGATTGTTGTTTGTCGAAATTTCGGTATACTTATTCCAAATACGTGTACCCACAACACAGAGTAAATCTTAGTCTCTTGATATTTTTATATCAAAACTTTGTAAATATACATAGGTACGCGGTCCCACAAGAAATTTGGCCTAAAATTTAGTAAATACAAAAGCAATTTAGTCTTTACATACGAGCGAAAAGTTAGTTTCGGTACTTTCGGTATCCATTATTCGCTGGGAAGTTTGGTTCAGTCGCGTGGCGCATCGCTCCTAATCTCTGCGATTACAGTTTGCTCAACTTTAAAACTGACCACTGTGAACTAGCTCTTCCCTCGTAAAGGTATTATAATTTGAATACAAAGTGCATCAAATACATTTTAGAAGTCGTCGTGGCCTAAAGGATAAGACGTCCGGTGCATTCCTATATAGCGATACACCGGTGTTCGAATCCCGTAGGCGGGTACCAATTTTTCTAATTAAATACGTACTTAACAAGTGTTCACGATTGACTTCCACGGTGAAGGAATAACGTCGTGTATTAAAAATCAAACCCGCAAAATTATAATTTGCGTAATTACTGGTGGTAGGATCTCTTTTGAGTTCGCACGGGTAGGTTATTTCTCCCGCCTATTTCTCCCATGAAGCAGTAATGCGTTTCGGTTTGAAGTGTGGGGTAGCCGTTGTAACTATACTGAGACCTTAGAACTTATATCTCAAGGTGGGTGGCGCATTTGCGTTGTAAATGTCTATGGGCTACAGTACAGTTAACACCAGGTGGGCTGTGAGCTCGTCCACACATCTAGGCAATCAATAAAAAAAAGGAATACATACGGCATTTTGTTTTCGCTGGAACACATTGATCGTTATTTAACAGGCCTTAAAGAATTTTGTGGTTCATTAAATTTTAGCGTATGTCCAAAGAAACGATTACTAACAAATGTAACTTCTATTCAAAAGTAATTCACCGATGGGCCGTACGCGCATCTGCTTAAGAGGGAAAAAAAAAGCTATACGTAATCTGTCTTTAATAAATGTTCCGAAGAAAAAAAGGTTTCATTTTAAGATTGTCTAATATTGTTATGAACGATTTTTCAACACTGTAAGTCATTCATGATTTAGGTTCAAAATAAAAAAATAAAAATACTAAATTAGTTCGATCGAGAAACGAAACGAAATATTTGCTTAAAAATTATAATTGATGACCGAAAGGCTTATTCCTTCTGAAATTACGCTCTCCAACTTAAAGGAATTATGATAGTTGTTATCCGAATGCAACTGAAACATTAATCTTTGATCTAGTTTTGAAGTCGCCGTGGCCTAAACGATAACACGTCCAGTGCATTCGTATCAAGCGATGCACCGGTGTTCGAATCCCGTAGGCGGGTACCAATTTTTCTAATTAAATACGTACTTAACAAGTGTTCACGATTGACTTCCACGGTGAAGGAATAACGTCGTGTATTAAAAATCAAACCCGCAAAATTATAATTTGCGTAATTACTGGTAGACCTCTTGTGAGTCCGCACGGGTAGGCACCACCGCCCCGCCTATTTCTGCCGTGAAGCAGTAATGCGTTTCGGTTTGAAGGGTGGGGTAGCCGTTGTAACTATACTGAGACCTTAGAACTTATATCTCAAGGTGGATGGCGCATTTGCGTTGTAAATGTCTATAGGCTACAGTACAGTTAACACCAGGTGGGCTGTGAGCTCGCCTACCCAATTAAACAATAAAAAAAATCTCATTTCTAAAAGTTGGGATTCGTGTTGTGCTTTTATACAAAAAAATGCACCGACATGGTTTTCCCGTCAACGCAAATAAAAAATGCGTAAACATATTTTGTTGGAGAGTAATAGTAAATAAATTACGTAATGAAAACACACACGAATATTTATTTGCTTCAAACGAAGGCCCGACGGGTTGTTCTTTTAGAGATCCTTAATCAATAATAAATCCATCCGGCTTTACTGCACTTATTGAGCATCTGTTTTTTTTTCTAATAAAATGTATAATTTTTCGGTATAATGTAACCAAATCGATGAAGATGAATTTGAAATCAGAACTTACCATTGCTTCTATTGATTGTAAAATGCCTCATCAATCCGGTGACTTATCATTTGGCATGTACCAACTATCTTGTCAATCGAGACTTCGTTACATAAATTAACGATTTTCACGATGAGGTAATAACAGTACCGCTTATACAAAATATATAAATAAATATATAATAATAATAATAAATAAATATTTACTAACAATCACGCCACGTTATCTGGTCCCGTGATAAGTTCGTAAAGAAATTGTGTTACAGGTACCAGATCACGGATATAAATGTAAGATTTTTATTATACACATACATATATTTAATATACATCCATAACCCTGGAAAAGACATTTATATTTATCATACAAATATCTTCCCTTGGCGGGATTCGAACCCGCGACCCCCTTGTGTAGTGAGCATGTCACTTACCACTACACCAGACGGCCGTTAGATATATTTTGGATAATTATTTATAGTAGATTTTTTTATTGCCCTTATAGGCAAACGATCAAACGAGCCTGTACGGAAGGGAGTAACGTTGTGCATTGCAATTTGAATAGAACAGCGGTAATACAAAATAACTTGAGTCATTGATCTTGTCTTGATCGGTAACGGTATTCATGTCCTTTCATCCATGAGCTCAAGTAATCACTGGAAATTTAGTGGCCAAATCTTACGAAATTAAAAAGTTATCGAGTTTTTTATTATTCGATCGATACGAGGATACAGCCAAATTTATTGTGAGTGAAAACTTTTTTTTTATTGCTTAGATGGGTGAACGAGCTCACAGCCCACCTGGTGTTAAGTGGTTACTGGAGCCCATAGACATCTACAACGTAAATGCGCCACCCACCTTGAGATATAAGTTGTAAGGTCTCAGTATAGTTACAACGGCTGCCCCATCCTTCAAACCGAAACGCATTACTGCTTCACGGCAGAAATAGGCAGGGCGGTGGTACCTACCCGCGCGGACTCACAACAGGTCCTACCACCAGTATGTCAACTGTCATGGACGTTCGCAATGCCAGGGACACAGACAAGCTACTGTGCACTAATAGCCATTATGTTTATATGTCTGTTGTATGACACCTACAACATATGCATCTATCGCATTAAGATTCTATTTCAAGTTGTTTTTTACGTGATATTAGAAAAACTTTAAATTTATAAATTTGAAGAAAAGAAAACAAGATTAATCCGTTTTTTGTATCCCTTGTCCCCTAAAAATGGCACGGCCGGATTCGAGACGAGTGTTTGAGTTTAGAAAGGAAAAATAACGACTAATTGCTATATTAAAACATTTTGCAAAACTACAGAACCCTTCGGAATGTTACAACACACGTTTGTTCTAAGTTCAGAACGACTCAACGTCCCATTACAGGATTCTTGAACGAAAGCTGACTCCCCTTCGTTCCGTATATTTCTGTTTTCCCGGATCTCACGTTTCCTGCTTCGACACAAACATTATGTAACGTTATTTTTCATGATAATGCTATATAGATCTGCGGTATTATTGGTTTTAGGGTCCGGTATATTTAATTGTTGATTATGGTTTATTTGAGTTATTCTGGTTTCAAATACAATTTTGTGTTCTGTTTCTGTTGGCAAAAACATGTATAAAATTTGAGAATATATGAGAATATATGACATGTGTATAGAGTAGATAGCTTGGAGTTGGATAGTGAGAGTGAAAGAGAATAAGAAAATTAAAAAATTAAAACATGTTATATGCAAAACAATTTGAATGAAACACTTGATGATAATCATATTAAATTCCTAACTTTCTAACAAATTACGCCCAATTAGAACTGTCATTTATACATATTTTACTGTCCATAGAGAATATTTTCGGGGAACTGTGAGATCTCTGCGTCCATTTATCATCATATTAGTCGCCAGAGTTTGGATGTACATACTTGTTTTACCTGATGTCTACAACTGTTCACTTCGGCTATATATTATTTTTTCTAAGAATTTTCTCGCACGCACATATGTTGGAGCTTTGGAACGAAGTCTTCTTTGTAAGATTAATGGCCATATACATCTTTGTTCAAATGAGACTTGAGAAGAATTTTTATTATGTAGTATAAAGTGATGAGGTGGTATACCTAATATAGTTCCTGTTCACGGCCTGAAGCATTTGTGTTGCATTATGAAGGTCACCTGTTTATATACCTTAAAAAAGGCTGCTTGCTAATCGTAGGTACTCGTAAATCAATGACATATCGCGTACAACAAAAATAAAAGTTTTTCGATAAACTTTCTTTTTTTTTTTTTTTTATTATGCGTGTTGTCAGTATCCTGTATTAGAAAGAAGATTCAAGTATCATACCATCAGTTCGGACATCTTTAATTTTTCTTCATTGAAACATTCGAGCACACAAAAATATTTTTTTACGTTGAGGGTAAAAGTAGAAAATACACCAAACCTCGAAGTGGGAAAACAAAAAAATCAGGCAGGCACAGTGTCGGATAGTAGCCGGTTGGCTCCCGACATATTCCCTATATTTCCGTTGCGGCCGTCAGACCCACCGACAGTCGGTTAAAAGCCGCTAATCCATTTGCCTTTTATGCCGCAGCTTGGAAAATGCACAGAAATGTTTCACGGCATATGCGTCAGTAAAAGCGTTGCCCCGATTGTGTTTTACTCATTTTGGTCGGGCGCTTTCAAATAGCATACGACGCGAAACTACATTTAGTGTTTCAAAACATTCGGTATTTTAAAAGTTTACTTGAGATAATGATAAGCCAATAATTACGATACTGAAATGAGAAAAAATAGGAGTGGAAAAAAAACATAAAAAAGCTGTTCAAAATATAAATACTGTTTCATGAAATCATAATGGGATTTCGTTTTTTACGCTTGAACCACAAACGTGGCAAAGCAGTCAAACAATGTCACAAAAAAAGCATGGAATTTTAAGATAGGTCAACAAGAAAAGGGGGATAAAATAAGATTCTAAAATCCATTATCATAGGCAGTCGCTTTTGTATTCACGCACAGCGATCCACTTACAGCGAAACCAAGACGACGACAGTTTACTGGATCCAATATAGCCCGTTTTTATTATTCACTCTCACTCTCCATATTTCATGATGTTGGCGTTCTTCACGGTTAACTTAAAACGAGCGAACGAAATGAGACACGTCTTCTAATAGACACTTTATTATGTCATGAACGCAATCGTGTATGGCAATTGTAATTGTATTAACTAGAGGTCCCGCAGTAGTCGAAATTCGATTATAATTAATTGGAATTGTAAGTTTGTACACTATTATGATTGTATTTTATACTTCTATAATCACAAATTTCGCCAAGGTTACACTATAAAAAATATTATTAAAGACAAACAATATTTAATCTATTCTCAATTTGACCACAGACGTCAAGAACAAAAGTTTGACAATAAATAGTATGCATGCGTGTGTGCGTCAAATACATGGTATGTTGTGTGTGTAATGTTTTCTTTATTGATTTAATGTATCTTTTATGCATTATTTTAAAAAAAAAAATTAGCATTGTGCACTTCTTCTCTATATTCTGTATAAGTGTGGAAAATTTCATACTCCTCCGTCCACGCAATTTTCGTAAAAAGGGTTACAAAGTTTTTGCTTTACGTATTAATATTTAGATATCGAATTAAGGCAATTTTTTATTAAAAAAAACCATTATATTGGTATTTATGTTTCTCTAAATAATTTGTCATTGTTATTTATATAACTTTATTTGTATACAATTATTTGGAGGATATTCTTTCTTTATCCCAAAGAAATCCCCAAAGCCCCTAATTCTGGTCTTCATGGTAAAGAATACCGATAAACAGATAAGGCCCCTATGTTCGTTACTTAACGCCCTTCAGCTCGCGTGGGATTAGCCCATTGGACAATGCGAGGTTACAGAGTAACTTTCCCGTTAACTCACCAACTTTGACTCCCACAATGAGAGGAAATATTTATTTGGTTTGCTATAAATCAGGATATTTTCTTGTCAGACGCCCACTTGCCTTTTGACATAAGGCCGTTTCGAAGATTAAAGGTCAGTTTCAGATAATAATATATTGGTCTACTGTTGTGAATAGTGGTTTGGCTGTTAGTTATTGTTTCATCGATTGTTCCAGACTATTGTTTAGATTGCTCGGCTGAAATCTTTATGAAAAAATTTAGTAAGTGTTATAGATGCATGCAAGTAAGTGTTTGCACTTATAGCTTCTGTTAAGTTTTTAGCCTTTAAAGTGATTCAAGGTTATGTAGTTGTATCCTGTATAATTAACAATTAAATTTATGCTTTTAAGAACTAGTTTTCTATAAAATTAGACGAGGGCCTTTTACAAGCTGTTTTTTAATACTAAATTTATTTTTAAATATTATTTAAAAAAACTTATATTATATTTTATATCTGACTGGTAAATACCGTTCAGGTTGCGGTGTCATTCTGTCTAATTACATGAAATATATCAATTTGATGAAACGAATCCCATAATTGCAATCGTTCGTGGATGATACTGTAGTTATAACTTCTATAGCACTTTTCTATGGGGCTTTTATAGTGCTGTGAAATTTCTGGGTATTATACCAGTGTCTTGCTATATTATCAAATTGTCATTTCTGTTCGTATTGCCAATTGTCAGCCTGCACGGGTAGACACCCTGTCAATTTCTGCCAAGAAGCAGACATGCCTTTGGGCTTGAAGGGTGCGACAGCCGTTAATCAATAAAAATTATTGAAACTTTGATGTCGTGTCATAAGGTGTCATAAGGCTTTGGTAACGGTTTGGTTGGATTGAACAGGACCGTGACCTCGTTCCAGCTTCGATCATTAAGGTATATGCAATAAAGACGGCAGTACTTAGTATGATTTAATAATTTTGGTACCTACATCCGATATCATAATATCCTATCACAATATCCAATTTAAACACATTTTTTCCCGGCCTATGCTAATAGTCTTGGGAGGCTATTTCAGCTTCGCCTTAACGTGTAGGTGAGCTCACGGGGCTCAAACCGGAAGTGTTGCTAACACTGGCCCTAGCAAAAGCAGTGCTTCGCAGAATCTACCTCCGGATTGGAAACGCGACCTACTGAGAAGATAGAGCGAGATACTCAGTTGGCTGTGTCTATAGGTTAGTTTAATCGTCTAGCCCTTCGTCGCAAGCGACAGGTTCGGCGAGGACGGTGACCGGGAAACACTATTGCTTGCACCTAGTACCTAGTTGTTGTTAGTAACAATTAATGATTCAGAAAATTCCTGTTTTATATTAGTCTGAATTTTTATTTGAATTAATAATTAATTTAATGGTTTATAGTAATCTTTACATTATCGAGTTTTCGTTTATAACAATATCAAGTAAATTTTTCCCAGCACTAACCAAAGTTCATCCATCGCCCACGTGTTTACAAAATTTTATGAAAATTATGAACATAATAAATTTAATGTACGTTCCAGAAGTTTGAAAGCAGTCGTAGATCCAATTTGAGGCGGTACAAGAACACGTAGGGTTGCCCTGCGCGACATATCTTTTCATTATTAGCACAACACCAACCGCGGAATTTATAGCAGTTCTCGCTACCTTCGTTGTCTGCTATTATTAAGTTGTGGTAATGCTGAAATATTTTGTTAGAGCTTTTTAAGCATATTTAGTTTATTGTGCCTCTGCATTTTTATGTTAGTTGTGTATTTTTATTACTTTATTGTAACATTAGTGTTGAACTAAATTCGTGCGGTCGTAAAATCAGCGAAGTTTATAACGACTCCCTGAAACCACAAAAGTAGTGGGACGCGAATATGATCGTAAGTGCAGTAGCTTTATGGCTTATAATAGCTTAAGCGTGATCCCAATATGTTTTAAATTGACAAATCCGAAAGATCGTCTCGAACCCGTAGACCTATGGAGAGTTTATGAAGAATCTAATTCTTTTTGTGTTTTGTATGGAGTTTGACGAATCTAAAAACGAGGCTCTCTTCATATGAGGCTTGAAGAGAGCTCTAGAGCTATAAGGCAATAAGCAATTGCCATTGCTCATGTGCTCGAATGATATCTCACCACGAAGACCTTATGGTTATCTGCTATCGAACGAACAAAAAAAATGCAATTTAAGATGTTATAATAAATATGGTAGCTTCATTCATTAAAAAAAATATCAATCTCAATGTCTGTCACCATACCTATAAAGAAAACTTTAATCTATCGTTCTTTATACATAAAATTTAAACATTTTACGTGAATTCGTGGTCTCTGTAATTTTAAATAAGCTTCAAGTCAAGACAAAGCACTCGCATGTCTCAGGCATAGGATAACGTTGCCTAATATTATGCGGAGCGTGTCAGACGAAATGAGAATAGATTCAGTGTAAGTACATGAAAAGGATCTCATTCATAAGTGGTTACACGAGCGGGCGGTTTGTACATCGTCCGCCTTCTTCTAATCTGTCATTTCACGCTTCTGTTCTAGAACGATATAACGTGTACAAAACTTTTAAATATGAATTTATGTTTTAAATCTTTGCCGAGTTCGGCGAGTATGATTACCTGGGTCCCTAAGCCTAGTGTTAGAGCTCCTATTGTTAGAGAGTCTAATGCAAGACTCATTGGGTCGGTCATGTGTCGCGTCGATAGTGACTGACTCCTGCGCGATCAGGATTCGTGGAGTAATCAATAGAGTAATAAATTAGAATGCTTATCTGATAAAGTGCTTGGTCTTATTATTCTTTATTGTACACACAGTTGATACAATACAATAATTGCGAAAAGTTATAAAAATGGCGAGCTTAACTCAACAATTGAGCTATCTACCAGCTAACCGTTCTTAAAGAGGGTGAGCTTTACATAGGTGGGTAGAAAATAATGTTTAAAAATAATGTGTAATGATTAAAGTGTTAAGATTAAAGAGATAGTTCAGGGTTATTGTAGTTGTTGCAATTTATTGCACTCAAGGGTTCCCTTGCTGAAAAATGCAGAATCCATTCCGATTACAAAATGTGAGTTATGTCTTTCTTCAAATGTGCATTTGAAATCTCAATTTTATTGTGAAACACTGCCTTATCTTTCGAACATATACGCATGGCTGTTTTATGGCAAAACTGTATGTGGCTATCAGATAATGCAATGTATTTGACAGATGCCTGAATCTCGCTTATGAAATTTTCAAGATAAGCTTACATTTAAACAATTTCCGAATAACAACATTAGGACCATAGGTCTACTGAGCAATATCAGCCGCTCCGTGGAAGTACTTCCCTTCGTCGTTATCCCCAAACTATACAAAACTGTCGTACTTACACGTTACTACCAGTAGAGTAGACTAATGTTAATACCAATATCATCCCTTGTTTTCCCATTAAATTTTCTCATTTATAAACGTCGTGGCTCTTACTTATACTCTTATAAGTACAGGTTTTAAGTACCAACTTCATAAGTACTGGTTGGTTACAAATGATCATTCTAAAGCACAGTTTAGGACCGAAAATAAATAAATTGGTAGTATGCGTGGTCATCACCATCCTGCGTATTTCTGTGTGAAGCACAACAACTGCCTTTATTTAATTGTACCTAACTCATGTTTTGAATGAGCGGCGGTTCTAATATATATGTTACCGGAAATGTATGAAATCAAGGAATTGTATACAAATCCTAGGAAATGTGTACAATTCCGATACTATTTAGGAAATGTATAAAATATTGTTTGAAAAACTATTTAATGCATAGATATCCTAGGAAATGTATAAATTTCCTCGGAATTGTATATAATTCCAATATCGTATTAGGAAATGTATAAAGTAAATGCTTTCTGTAATAAAACACGTTGTTAATAATATTTTTTTATTATAACACTTATTGAGACAATCGGGTAACAGTCATACCGTAAAATAATAATAATATATTCATATTATCTTACTAATTAAAACTTCTAAAATCAACTATCTATTAACTTTTAACGTATCACAAAATCAACTTATATTTATTCTTATAAAATCAAATTTTCATTTGGCAAGTAATCAGTCTGATAATTAAGTAATTATAAATGTCAAAGTATAAAAGTAAATCTTTATATTATAATACTTTGTCAGTCCATATAGCTATTTATTTTTGCAGGGTAAGCTCGAATGGCATTTGGAAGTACATAATACTTTATTTTTAAAACACAGACATCTTGATGTAGCACAGTTTTTCTTGCAAAGGCACTTCTTAAATCCCTGGCCGGTTCCAGTGGATTGCAAGTTGGCAACTGACCGTAGTGCAAGACTCGTCCCGCTGTCCCCGCGTACCCACCAATATCTTAAATGTTTTACATTTCCCATTGCTATTTAGGAAATGTAAAGATTTCCTAGGAAATGTGTAATGTGTAAGTATAATATAATTTATTTCACACATTTCCGTGCGATTTTAGGAATTACATACATTTCCTAGGAATTGTATACAATGACGGATTACATACATTTCCGTTAACATATACATAGTTAACATCATTTGTATAGCTTTTTTTATTTTTATTGCTTAGATGGGTTGACGAGCTCACAGCCCACCTGGTGTTAAGTGGTTACTGGAGCCCATAGACATCTATAACGTAAATGCGCCACCCACCTTGAGATATAAGTTCTAAAGTCTCAGTATAGTTACAACGGCTGCCCCACTCTTCAAACCGAAACGCATTACTGCTTCACGGCAGAAATAGGCAGGGTGGTGGTAGCTCCCTTGTGAAGTCAAGTGGGCCTGTCCAACGCAGCTATATGAATAAATAACTAAACAATAAAAACGAAAGTCGATTTCAATGTTTGATACGGCAACAAGTAGGACATAAAATACCGATGACCATTTGTAGGGACAGAGAAGTACGAACGAACGTTGCGAGGGATTTGTGAAATAAACATAAATAATTACGAAGCGGGCGTGAATCGTTGTTTTAAAAATGATAAATTTGTACACGCAACACGTCCGCGAGCCCGTCGTATCGTCTGAACAAAACGCCGCAACGCTCCTAATTGCAGTAATTATGAAACTCTTCGCCCGTTGATGAAAGTAATTTTTCTGTAGCGACTACCAATTAGGCGTTACCAATTAGTGCGGAGAAGCGTAATTTGTAACATGAATTCAAATTTTGCGGCACAAATATTTATGTTCAATTTTATCGCCTCAGGAGAATGTCTTCATTTTTGTTTTGTATCGAATTTGAGCAGAAACAACGATACTTTCAGGCGTATTTGTGCTTCAAAGTTCCCGATACGATCTTGTTCGGGAGTTCAACCTTTTAATATCTAATGTCACAGTTTAATTAATACTTAAATTTTTAAGGAGGAAGAAAATTTNGGTTTTAAGTACCAACTTCATAAGTACTGGTGGGTTACAAATGATCATTCTAAAGCACAGTTTAGGACCGAAAATAAATAAATTGATAGTATGCGTCGTCATCACCATCCTGCGTATTTCTGTGTGAAGCACAACAACTGCCTTTATTTAATTGTACCTAACTCATGTTTTGAATGAGCGGCGGTTCTAATATATACATAGTTAACATCATTTGTATAGCTTTTTTATTTTTATTGCTTAGATGGGTTGACGAGCTCACAGCCCACCTGGTGTTAAGTGGTTACTGGAGCCTATAAACATCTACAACGTAAATGCGCCACCCACCTTGAGATATAAGTTCTAAGGTCTCAGTATAGTTACAACGGCTGCCCCACCCTTCAAACCGAAACGCATTACTGCTTCACGGCAGAAATTGGCAGGATGGTGGTAGCTCCCTTGTGAAGTTAAGTGGGCCTGTCCAACGCAGCTATATGAATAAATAACTAAACAATAAAAACGAAAGTCGATTTCAATGTTTGATACGGCAACAAGTAGGACATAAAATACCGATGACCATTTGTAGGGACAGAGAAGTACGAACGAACGTTGCGAGGGATTTGTGAAATAAACATAAATAATTTCGAAGCGGGCGTGAATCGTTGTGTTAAAAATGATAAATTTGTACACGCAACACGTCCGCGAGCCCGTCGTATCGTCTGAACAAAACGCCGCAACGCTCCTAATTGCAGTAATTATGAAACTCTTCGCCCGTTGATGAAAGTAATTTTTCTGTAGCGACTACCAATTAGGCGTTACCAATTAGTGCGGAGAAGCGTAATTTGTAACATGAATTCAAATTTTGCGGCACAAATATTTATGTTCAATTTTATCGCCTCAGGAGAATGTCTTCATTTTTGTTTTGTATCGAATTTGAGCAGAAACAACGATACTTTCAGGCGTATTTGTGCTTCAAAGTTCCCGATACGATCTTGTTCGGGAGTTCAACCTTTTAATATCTAATGTCACAGTTTAATTAATACTTAAATTTTTAAGGAGGAAGAAAATTTCTGACCTCCTCCTATACAAACGCAGATTTTTATGTTTGAATATAAAAAAAATGTCCATTATGTGAATTATACGAATGAATGAATTATATGAAAGTGAATTAAGGCTCTGTTGAAAATGTCCACGTTTCTACAGAGTTTTAATTCGAATAGTTCGAAACGTGGAATTACTGCCGTCCTATAGCGCAATATATCTTTTTGCGTCACGTATTTATCTCAGACTAGCGGCCCGCTCCGGCTCCGCTCGGGTCTTTAACAAAAATTTTAACGATATTTGACGTTGTTGTTGACACTTATTGCGGCATAACTATAATAGTTAGACATATGCTGTCGCGACACTTTTTGTAAATAACAATGTGTTCTACAAAGTCGTAGCACATTATTTTATTCTATCATCAATAGTTTTCGCAGGGCACGCGATGTAAATAATATTTTAGGTAATTTTTTTATACCTTGGGTTACATTATTGGAGTTTTAGTAAGGATTCCAAATTTTTTTCAAAAAAGGTTATAGCCTATGTCACTCGGGAATAGTGTAGCTTCCAAAAAGTGAAAGAATTTTTCAAATCGGTTCAGTAGTTTCGGAGCCTATTCAATACAAACAAACAGACAAACCTTTCCTCTTTATAATATTATAGTAGAGATAGTAGAGACAATGCACTTCTATGCGCTTGTTACTACTCGCCCGGGAATACCGGAATACGAACTGAATTGCTTTTCGTTATCCAACTTGAGACATGTTACACTATTGATTTCCAATAAAATACAATGAAAACAAAGACTAACCGATCAGCCGGATCGTCTTAGTTAGAAATATGTTTAGTGCATTAAAATTGATATTTATGGTGTGCATGATGTTGTATAACGTTAGTTTATGTTCTTTGCTCGTTATTTAACAGATTTTCTTCATTTTGCATTTCATTTAACAGTTCTATGTATCTAGGTATTCTAGGAATTCTAGGCTAATAAGTCAATGTATTTTTCCTTGTCTCCGGCCGGATTTCACTAGTGTAATTAAATATGGTCTCATGAGAAGAAATAACGAGAGCATATTTTTTCTGCTTGTGTTAGACGAATGTTCTGAAAGCTATGCGCATCATTAGAATATTGCCCACAATTTTCTAAATACTAATTCTAAACACTTTCTAACGTATTTGAAGATAGAAAACTTAATAAGACTGTAACTTTACTGAGACCTTAGAACTCATATCTCAAGGTGGGTGGCGGCATTTACGTTGTAGATGTCTATGGACTCCAGTAACCAGGTGGGCTCGTCCACCCATCTAAGCAATCTATACATAAATATAAATAAAATTGGAGTGTCTGTTTGTAATATTCAAATAACTGCTTTTTACTACATGCAATATACGGTACATACACCAAAATAACATTTTTTACAATTTTTGTTTGTTTGTCTGTCTATCTGTTTGTTCCGGGTAATCTCTGGAACGGCTGGACCGATTTTGACGGGACTTTCACTGACAGGTACCTGATGATATAAGGAGTAACTTAGGCTTAACTTTTTTTAGACTAGCTTAGCCCTGCGGCGTCACCCGCGATACGACAATAACCGCGGGTAACATCGCGGGACTCAACTATTCAATAATAAAATTTAACGTTTCCGAAGCGAAGCGAGGGTGGGTCGCTAGTAAATAAATAAAATAGTATAAGAGTTACTTAAGGTAGGCACCACCATACTCTCTATTTCAACTGCTTCTGCAATAAAATGGAGACTTCAGCTTCATGTCTTAATTTACGTGGCTGTTTTCCCGTTCAGATTCCAATGAGCTTCGATAATCACTCAATACCACAGGACCTTGAACTCAATCACTCATCTAGTGCAAATATCAAAACTCCTTGACTATTCAATAAAATGGTCTTCTCTCATACTCAAATACTGATCAGAAGTCGTCGTGGCTTGAATGATAAGACGGCCGGTGCATTCGTGTTGAACGATGCACCGATGTTCGAATCCCAGGCGAGTACCAATTTTTCTAATGAAATACGTACTCGACAAATGTTCACGATTGACTTCCACGGTGAAGGATCAACATCGTGTAATAAAAATAAAACCCGCAAAAATTATAATTTGCATAATTACTGGTGGTAGGACCTCTTGTGAGTCCGCGCGGGTAGGTACCACCGCCCTGCCTATTTCTGCCGTGAAGCAGTAATGCGTTTCGGTCTGAAGGGTAGGGCAGCCGTTGTAACTATACTGAGATCTTAAAACTTATATTTCAAGGTGGATGGCGCATTTACGTTGTAGATGTCTATGGGTCCTAGTAACCACTTAACACCAGGTGGGCTGTGAGCTCGTCCACCAATCTAAGCAATAAGAGAGAAAAAAAAGATAATTTAGTTGATCTGAACAAAATTTATTAGAAAAAAAGCCGTGACAAATCATTTCCTACTTAATAAAAAAAGTAAGTTTACTTTATACGCCTTATGAGCCTGAACAATACTGACAACAACATGGCAATGTAAGTATGTATTCAAATAAATTTATCATATCGATGTTTCCCTTTCATATTGCCATCAATTTACAAGACCCTAGGTCCAGTCTGGTCTGGAAGACATCTGGACAATGAATATTCATGGCTTGTAATATTGCCTTGAATGTTTCGTCGGACATAATGTTGATATTTTTTTATCAAACCGATTGTTATTGTGATTTATATATCGGGCATCTTTTCTGGTGGTAATTTCCTTGATTCTAATACCGCTCGGTTGAAATACAAATATAATTTACTAGCGACCCGCCCTCGCTTCGTTTCGGAAACTGTAATTTATTATTGATTTCTCCACTATTTAATGGATGTTATTATACACCTTCCTCTTCAATCACTCTATCTATTAAAAAAACCGCATCAAATTCGTTGAGCAGTTTTAAAGATTTAAGCATACATAGAGGTATAGGGACAGAGAAAGCGACTTTGTTTTATACTATGTAGTGATTGATCAAGCGCCTAGACGGGCATCACTTCGTCTCTTCTACTGAATCTCACAAAATGTAAATAAATTTTACTCTTTCTCTCTTATGTAAATTCTATTTAATTTATTAACTCTTACGTAAATTGATATTATTACTGTATTCCTATTCCATTTTAAAGCGGTGTTTGTAATTTTTGCCTACTTTCTTTTTATTTAATTTAAAATACAATAATTCCACAACTCTGCCTATTTCTGCTGTGAAGCAGTAATGCGTTTCGGTTTGAAGCGCGGGGCAGCCGTTGTAACTAAACTGAGACCTTAGAACTTATATCTCAAGGTGGGTGGTGCATTTACGTCGTAGATGTCTATGGGCTCCAGTAACCAATTAACACCAGGTGGGCTGTGAGCTCGTCCACCCATCTAAGCAATAAAATAAATAAATTATAATGTTGTGTTTTTTGGTGTTGACTGTATAATCTTGTAATGATCCCGAACCTATCATATAATTAAACAAAACCGTATTGTAGGGTAAAGGCGTGATATTTCGTCGAAGTTAATTTAAATTTGACAAAGAAGTTTTAGGTACTTATGTAGGTTTTTCATTATGTCGACAATTTCTTTTATTGAGCGGCGAGTCTCTGCAAAGCGACGACAAGGGACATGTCCGCCGAGGGCCGGCCATTAAGTTAAAACGCTTCTCGTCCTTTGTCTTTAATGTAATTTCTCGCAAACTTGCTCCTAATTCGATAAGGGCCACGGAATAAACAATGGATGGCCTGGCTTAATGTTATACGGTTCGACATTAATAGCCGGAAGGTAATTACGAGTTTGCGCTTGTTTGACTTGCTCGTTGCTGGCTTTGATTCCTTGATTACTGAAAACATTTCAAGTATTATGTGGCCAATGTATGGGGCAATTCTATAAGCCCCTATCTAGACTATCGATAGACTATATATACCTTAAACTATATTTCCCGCAATAAATTCCTTCCTTAGCATAAAACCTCCTTCGGTTGCTGCGCGCAAGTGACTAATGTGTCACATTTTTCCGAGTAGTAGACATTTATAAGGATTTTGTCGTTGTTTATTATCAGCATCCATTGAAGGAAGGATCAATTCGTATGTCTTAAATTGAATAAAATGACGCTCGGAAGAAGTTTGATATCGAGATTGGTGAGAAAGCTTATAGCTATCTTGAAGTTAAGTAGTTTCCGGGTTACATTTTTTTTTTATTGCTTAGATGGGTGAACGAGCTCAGAGCTCACCTGGTGTTAAGTGGTTACTGGAGCCTATAGACATTTACAACGCAAATGCGCCACCCATCTTGGGATATAAGTTCTAAGGTCTCAGTATATCTTACAACGGCTGGCCCACTCTTCAAATCGAAACGCATTACTGCCTAACGGCAGAAATAGGCGGGGTGGTGGTACCTACCCGTGCGGACTCACAAGAAATCCTACCATCAGTGTGTTACATAGAGATCACAAGGTGAATGCCGATAACCACCTTGAGACACGAAGGTCTCAGTAAGTCAATTGTAAGGCACAACGGCTGTCCTACGCCTCAAATCAGAACACATTACAAGTTTGAGGTAAAAATAGGCAGAATGGTTAATCTTAACCGAGCACCCTCATAAGAAGAATGGTATCTAGCTACGAGATTCGAAGGTCGCTATAGACACATCGCTCGATTCGAATGCACCGGGCGTCTTATCCTCTAGGCCATTAGGTCGTTGAAAAATTAGTACCTGCTTGCAATATTTGAACACTCGCATAGTCTCATCATAGAGCAAATCTTAAACGAATTGGTGTCGGAAACTGGAAGGAGAGAGTCACAAATAGAGGAGTCTGGAGAGACATAGCGTACCAGGCTGTAAGTCGTCGTGGCCTAAGGGATAAGACGTCCGGTGCATTCGTGTTGAGCGATGCACCGGTGTTCGAATCCCAGGCGGGTACCAATTTTTCTAATGAATTACGTACTTAACAAATGTTCACGATTGACTTCCACGGTGAAGGAATAACATCGTGTAATAAAAATGAAACCCGCAAAACTACACTGAGATCTTTAGAACTTATATCTCAAGGTAGGTGGCGCATTTACGTTGTAGATGTCTATGGGCTCCAGTAACCACTTAACACCAGGTGGTCTGTGAGCTCGTCCATCCGTCTAAGCAATAAAAAAAGTGCTGTAAGGCCCAAAATGATGATGATGATGATAGTCTCATCGGAGGACACACACGGCATCTTATAAAGCTGGAACACATAAAAGCGGTAGAAACAGGCAGTATTGTGGTAATTAACCAAACCGGTTCAGAGTAAGCCATACCATTAGGTTATTTACGGAGCCAGTTACAAGTGAAGCTAATAAATGTCAGTTACAAACACAATTTATTTAGAACGAATAGGTACTTAGACACATAAATATACCGTAAGCAAGTATATGCGCCGCTGAAAAAGTGAAGAATTCTAAGATTAATGGAATGCAATAAGGAAACGTCGTGCGTTCGCATTTCATTACGAACCGCAGAGAACATTGATCTCATCGGCTGACAATGGTAAATAAACGTCATGTTACGCCAATGTTTATGTATCTTATGTACTCACAATCAATAGCTATGATTAATCAACGTTAATTTGATGAATAGTTCAGTTAGATATTAATTTGATTGGAACAACGCGTCTAAATCACCATGTACGTGTATTTGTATTCGTAGGATCAATCTGGAGGTCTTTTCGGTGGCTAGTGCTTGAGCTGATTTCTTGGGGAATCAGTTACCATCCTAGTGATAGGGAGATCAAAATGCCGCAAAGTTAATGGAGACTGTATATTCTTACAAGACGATCAGAGATCAAATATTAAGGCTTCTAAATCTAAGTTTCAGTCTTAGTTTTTTCTATTAGAAATAGTTAATACCTTGTATTTACGTTGTGGCGACTGATACATTTGATATGAAAAACTATAACGGGAACATTGGGTTTTGAAGAAATTTTTAATGGAAAGTTTTTTTTACTGTTAATAACTTAATTTAATTTTTTTTTTAATCGTTGTAATGTAATAATAAATATTCTCCATTCAAATTTAGCGTATGAAGAAGAGACAGAGTTGCGCGTTTTCTTATCCATGCTTACAATTTACTCAACTTAAAACTTTCGGGCGAAAGTTGGGAGTAAAATATGGTTTCATTAAACTGTTCTCCTAGCTTTGAGGAGGGCTCCTGTTTAAATTTCAGACGTAGCTATTTTATTGTTTCATACCTTCTAGTTTACTTGGATATTGGATTACCCATTTGTTTTACGTTAATTTGTCTGAAATTCCATCGTAGCGATTAAACAAGATATTAGATGAAATTTCTACTAAGAATGTTATTTAAAACAATGATTTTCTAAGTGCAAGAATAGCAGCAAACTAATGGAGCAGTTTTTAAGACGCTGATGTTTTAAAGTAATTTCAGATTTTAAAGAATCACTAGGTATAATTGAAGCCCTCTGCCTCTTCATGAGTTCTGTCTCATGCGAGGTTTGGACGTTGGTTGTTGAGCGACAGGAGGTTTTAGTCGGTTCGAATCTGACATCTCCATCCCCAGTGGCGGAAGTCCGGCGATTTCCTCCTGACCAAAAAAAAGGTATAATTAAAGCTACTTTGACGGTTTAATTAAAAGTTTACTATTTTATTATTTCCGACGTTTCAGTGGTCACAGGCGATTCTGACATTAGAATAAGCCGTAAAAGTAGTTATAATTTTATCTGCGACTAGCGAAAACCGAAAGACACTATTAATAATAATATACTCTATTCCATTTACGAAGTCCCATGAAACAGATGCTATTATTTTGTTATTGTGTGTGTGTGTGAATTAATTGTATAATGATTTAGATTGGTTGCGTATTTTTTTAAATGATCATTACGACCATGAACAAAAAATGATTATTATTTCAAATGATGCGAAACGTGAAGAGTTATGTTCTAAGAAGTGTCAAAAGGGACTTCGTAATTGGAATAGGGTATAATAATAATTATTATTATTACCAATTATTACAAAAATTTAGTAAATACTGACAGATAATCCGTTTTTTCAGTAAAATAATCGGTTTAAATCAATATGGCACTGATTCAAGAAAATAGATCGTGAAAATCGCACTAGTATAGAAGTAAGTCTATCACAATTACCATAAAATGTAAAATAATGAGGATAGGCAACCCACAGCTCGCTAACTCCTCGGCTGAGGCTCTTCCGCGAAATTTTTAGTTCAGCACGGAATTACTTATAACTTTAATTTGTAAGAGACGGCTAAATACGTATGTTTGAAACACAAAGCTATAAAATATAAGTTAAAAAATGGCTCTTCGGATAAATTCACTTGTGTGTTATCTATATTTGCCTGTTTTGGTTGACCTGGTTGCCAACCACTGGCATAGATTTAAAAAAATATAGGGTTTGAATACCAATATCAGATACATATAGTGAGATCATAGATATTTTTACTGGTGGTAGGACCTCTTGTGAGTCCGCGCGGATAGGTACCACCGCCCTGCCTATTTCTGCCGTGAAGCAGTAATGCGTTTCGGTTTGAAGGGTGGGGCAGCCGTTGTAACTATACTGAGACCTTAGAACTTATATCTCAAGGTGGGTGGCGCATTTACGTTGTGGATGTCTATGGGCTGCAGTAAACACTTAACACCAGGTGGGCTGTGAGCTCGTCTACCCATCTAAGCAATAAAAAAATAAATAAAAAAAATATTAGTTATTTTTAAGCGATAAATTTTTACATGTCTTTTTTTCTATCAAAAAGGTTATGTTATGCAATGAATTTTTTTTTACCAACACTTCGTATGAAGTACGTTACTGGAGGTTAGTTTGCTGGTACCTCAAAATTTTATAATTCAGCGCTACTACGTTAGCAAATTATCTCAAGTTGAGCCTGTGATCTTACCTTTCCGTCCGAGCGTAGTTGGAATAGAGATGAACGATTAACGAATTTAATGAAGTCAGGGCAAAAAATCGATAATAAAATTTCAGAAGCAAATCAGAACCTGTGTTTACTAATCGATGGACCGCTCGGCAAAGTACTCTTACTAAGAAGCTGTAGAGCCGTTGGAATATAGATTTTAACCACCTTTTCTAAAAACCTATAAAATGATTTTAATTGTAGAATAAAAAATGTATGTAGGTATCGCTTGGGCATTTTAAAAAAACAATTCGTAATGTATAAATAGCACAATATTTTAAAATGTATATGAAATTAATAAACATTGAGTCATATAAAATTTGTCAATACGCTTCAGTGAATTACAATCGTGTAAAATGCTGTGAAAAAACTCAAGTTATTTTAAAAACTTAGAAAATTTAAAAGCTAAGATATTGTTTTCTGATTTACAAGGTACAAGTGAAGTCATTTATTAGACAGGGTCAGTTGTTTCGCAATCACCAACTGAAATCACAAGTCGGCCAATATCTGGAAATGTATCTAAAACAAAGGCAGAGAGTTAAATAAGTGCCATTTTATCTGGTGTCCCACGACGCCGGGCATAAGGGCAACAAATTGAATAATTATACCCGGGTATTGTCCTCGCTGCGTCGGTAATCGTGGGTCACCCGTGTCTTTTGTTGGGAAGTACTTGTGCACAGTGAGCCGATGTGATTTCAGTGACCCTTAAGTTAAATTGAACGGCTGCCATTGATCGATAGCTATGAGTCTCAGTTAAATAAAGGTGACGAATATTATGAATTTAGTTTAGAAATTATTGGATACATTGACATAAAAGTATTCCAGTCACACACAAAATTAGGGTAATTAACTCCAGGGTAACCGTTTAAAAGAATTCGTAGCATGTTCCCATATCCCTAATTTTACAGGAGCTTCATTTTTTCACGAAAATTAATTTCTTTTGAAAGGTACTTTGTGAACTTACCTAATAAGTGCAAATAGTAACAATGGTGTCTAGAATAGACATCCTTTCCTTGGATATAAATGTAGGGCAATGTCGAATGACCCCTTTAATTAACTCTCCATAACTAGAGACGATGGAAACGTGCTAGCTGCAGTTATGAATTAGATGATCACGTTTTTAGAATAAGAGTATCTTTATCTTTTCTTTTAAAAATCTTTTCTTTCTTTTTTTCTCTATCTTTAGAATTCTTTATTTTTTCTTTATAATTCTCGAGAATCTTTAGTGAAAGATGCCTTTTTTTATTTATTGCTTAGATGGGGGGACGAGCTCCCAGCCCACCTGGTGTTAAGTGGTTACTGGAGCCCATAGATTGTAGATGACAACGTAAATGCGCCACCCATCTTGAGATATAAGTTCTAAGTTTCTCAAGTATAGCTATAACGGCTGCCCCACCCTTCAAACCGAAACGCATTATTGCTTCACCGCAGAAATAGGCAGGGTGGTGGTACCTACCCGCACGGACTCACAAGCGGTCCTACCACCATACTGACCCATATTTAGCTATGTAATAATAGAATCATTCAACGTAATTTTTAGAGATTCAGATTTAAAACAGAAATACATGGTACATACTTTGAAAATAGTATTATGTTTTGCAATTGCACGTTAGAGCGATGTCACGAGCGCGCCAGTCTCAGCCACATGCAATCGACTTCGTTTTATTAAACTAATCTCGTTTGAATATCTCTTGGCTTGTGGAAATAGCTATCGTAAAAGTTGGAAGCAAGAAAACTGCATCCGAAAGCTACAACTGAAAGTAGTTCGGAAAAAAAAAAAAAATCTTTTTTAAACATTTGCTTTGAAAGAGAAATCATTTTTAGAATCTATCTATATAGGAATGTATATATAAAAATGAATTGCTGTTCGTTAGTCTCGCTAAAACTCGAGAACGGCTGGACCGATTTGCCTAATTTTGGTCTTGAATTATTTGTGGAAGTCCAGAGAAGGTTTAAAAGGTAGATATAATTAAGAAAATGCTCGGAATTAAATAAAAATAACAATTTTGTTTTCCCTTTGATGTGGTCCCCGTCGGACGGATTCCTCCTGTTTGTTTTAAGTTTATGTTATACAAAAGTTTAGGTCTTTTATTTATCGATTGAGGCACTACGAAGTCTGCCGAGTCAGCTAGTTTTAAATAAATTATAATGTGTCAGTTGCATTGCGTGATCATGTTTATTTTCAATATAGTTAGATGGTTGCTTGGTTTTCAGTTTACTTTCAAGTATATAAATGGTGATTAGGGAACAAATGAGGTAATATTTGTTTTAAAAGTTACTGTTGTTTAGTTTCAAAAATCGAAATCACGGATAGAATGGTAATATGATCAGTATCACCATTCTCAAACTGGAGCACATGTCTACTTCGTTTGAAAATAGACAGAGCGATGGCACCGACGCGTGAGGACCGTAATTTAATATTATGGTAGAGTTAACATTGTTATTTGTATTTTGACATTCAACAAGTGTGTCATACTGACATCTAAGTTGAAATAAATGATTTTGAATTTGAATTTTGAATTTGAATTATCGTACAAGTCCACTCACTCTAAAACGCCAAGCAATGTATATTTTGCTAATGGTCAGAAAAAAGACTGTTGTATATTCCCAAAAATTCTATGTTTGGGAACTATTTTTGTTCAGACATTGTACTCGTTCTAAGTTTGTTAAACATTAGACTTTTTTTTTTTTCATTTTAAAAATGTCGTCGGGTACACGAAAATCCTTTCTAAAAATGTTTTTTAAATTTACAAAATCAAATTTCACGAGACCTGTAAATGCTCTGAATGAAATGTAAATGCGGGTCCTGTTAAGCCGGATCATCTGGATGCTAACCGGTGTTTACTCAGGATGGTTGTTCATATTTTTTGACCAGATTTGAACAAACAGTGAAATAGACTTGTCTTTGAAGATGAATGAACCAGTTTTATAATTGGATCTCATATTATGGACCATTTTTAACGTAATAGTTGGGTATAAAAATTGAAGTGTCAATTTATTTGAATTATTTAGTAAATTATAAACCGACACAAAAAAATTACCCACAGTTTACAATCACTATTATTTAAAATCATTGTAAATCACTTAATGTAATCCATGTAGGGAAAATTGATAATTATTCTCATACTTTGCATTTGAAATGTATTTGATTGTTCGTACTTTGAATTTTAAATAGCATAATCTGTAAGTATGTTTCTATTAATAAGGTGATGGATGCAAAAATTGCTTTCAGTCAGAAATCGTTTTGACTTAACTTGTATGACGTAACTTTTTTTTTCGCAGTAGAAAATCACTGGATTTCCCCCACCCGCGAGCACGAAGCTCGCTGCGCCACTTGTAATCAATCGGCAGCGAGCGACTCCACCTCCAGCTCCCATGTCGGCGCCCCTCCAACACACACGCCGCCTTGAAGGAAACGGTGCGATATCCGCGGTTGACCCTGATGGCTAGGGTGCGCTGCGGACTCTAGCGCGCTGCTAAGGAATTTCGAAAGAGCGACCGGTTGGCGGTGTATCGCGTCCCGACCCGGCAGGCTGGTTCTGATCCAGCGGGGTATTCCGGGACACCAGCGGCACCGTCTGGGCGGCCTGACGGGCTGCCGTACCGAGACGGCCGACGTTTCAGAGCCTTCGATTCGCCTTGAAGGCTCCGTCGGCTGGGCGTCCTTGGGGTGAGCCGCGCCGTCTGGTTGTAGTGTTGACCGCGGTAACCCCCCTACCTCATCCGGGTTTTGACCTCGGAGAGGATCGGACGTCGGGTGTAAGAGTGCAGGGGAGTCGTTTAGTCGGTGGGCCCTAAAATCCTTGGGCCCGCGATCTGCTCTCAACACCTGCAGATCGTTGAGTCTCACATACCCCGCGCGCCCCTTATGCGCGGGGACCTCGTAGGAGGTACGGCCTCGGCCCGAAAAAAAAAAAAAAAAAGGGTGCGCGGCTCAGCCCAAATAGGTGCACCTTACAGGACCATCGATCGCACCACTCCCGCGTCTCGCGTAGAGGCGGCGTACAACCTGATCCGGCCCCCCGATATTCAGGAGCAGCCGATGACGTAGCACGTAGTTTTTTCTTTTTACACCCAGCTAGTTTCAAATGCATAGTTTCGTTCTCGTAAAAGAGGACCTAAGACATTACTAATTTTCTTCAATTAACGAAATAAACGGCTGATTGCCATCACGGCCCGGGTCAGTACTGGATAATCGTTCATAAATAACAAAAGAAATGACACAACTATTCTTTATCTCGAAAATATGCAACCTGTTTCAATCTTTCTGAATTACTAAATTAACGCCGTTGAATTCGCGGGGTGCGTCTCGCGTTTAAAAACAAAAGTGAAATCTTCGCATCCTACTACAAATTACTTTGACGATGTATTGTTATGTCACCCTAGTACATACCGAGAAGGGATTGGCATCATCTATCATTTCACGTCATCCCTCATCACGCGACAATCTTTCAATCTCGATCCAATATCGCTGAAAGTGTCGTTCATAATTCTTTCTAAAAGTAGTGGCGTATGTCCTACGTATTTTGAACTAAAAATACATTTTAACACACATGTGTTTTCGTTTATTGTGGGATTACTAATGTACATTATTATTATGTGATGTGCTAGTATTTGTATAGAAGATCTATGTAACTATATCAGAGTTCGCATGTTGCAGACAAAGGAATTGTGCACCTGCCTAGAGCGTGTTCATGAGAAACTTCCACGATGAAGCAATGAAATCGGGAAATCTGAGTCAAATGTGCAAAATAAATTTGCATAATTACTGGTACGGGCGTACTACGAGCTCGCGCGAGTAAGTACAATGATCCGATAAATTTCTGCCGCGTAGCAGTCATTTTGCTATACAATTGAGACTTCAATATGATATCTAACTGCAGGGCGGCATTCACGTTTGTCACCGCTACAGACATCAATAATTACTCAAGACCAAATGGGCCATGAGCATTGAGTGCAAAAAACTTTTCATCATAGTGTTGCTTCATAAACTTACGTAACGTAGGAGAGCTATACAAGCCGGATGTCAAAGGCACTTTTTATCCTCAAAATTAGTTTTGTTACCAACTTCAATAAGCCCTATCGCCTTACAAAATCAATATCGAACGTTCATCAGTCTTCCAAAAACAAGCGAACTTTGCCAAAATTCCTCCAATATACATGACACATCGGCATCGGAGCCACTTTATAGGAAAGCCAGCCACCGCAACGCGTGGATTGACTAACAATGTACATCTGACCAAGACTACGCAAGCGATATCAAATTATGCGCGTTAAGCATCATAACGAGCTACAGAGCAGCTGACTTCTACAAACTGGATTATACTGATGAAAATGTATCGTCGCGCCTTGATCCGGATAAGGACTCCCTCGGAATGCTTTGGCTGAATAATTTTGTCACTAAACAAAGAGTGACGGATTATCTCCTTGATCTACGTAAGGCATCTTCTGTCTTTTTATAACGATCCGAGATCGTTATGTTAGATTAAGGACGTGAAATTATGTTAGATTATATTAAAGAATACTACAGCTGTAGGTACGTTCGCTCTAAGAAAAGGAGCATATAATAAGATGTATTATAATATTTTTATTAAATACGCGCATCTTCTTCAGGATAGATTTTGTTAATTATTACGGAGATTTCATCGTCATGTCTAAAAGTGGTAGTGTTGGATTATTGTTTTTTTTTTAATTGTGTTAGTGTTTGAACGAGTCCACGTAGAGTTAAGTGGATACAGCAATAATTCGGTTGGGGCTTAGACCTCATCTCTTAAAGTCGGTGGCGGCATTCGAGTTTATTTATTTTATTTATTGTTAACATAGAGAAGTAGAAACACAATTATAATTGGTATCAGTGCTTGAACTAAGTGACAAAACCTGTATCTCAAGCAGCATTGCTCCTCGTACAAGAGTACAACAGCTTTACTTCAGATACACAAAAATACATAATTACTCGACAAAAATTAAACTGAAATTCATAAATAGCTTGTTGAACGTTGTAATATCTTTGTGCTTTGGTAACCATCTAACAGAAAGTGTGCTGTAAACTCAATCATCCATCTAAGCAATAAAAAAATCATTTTCATTGCTGTGCTAACTACTGTCGTTGTTCGATTTCCAGTCCCAGTCTGGATATATATATGTATGTTTTTTTATTGACAAATCCTAAGTCTTGATAGACACGGTTGACATAGTGGAGCAGTCTTGATGGAGATTTTGCTCTGACCGCCTAACAGCTCTCAACACATCTGCTCATAGTCTAGCTGACTGATTGCAAGATAAAGAAAAGAAAAAAAAGACAAAATCGCTTAGATGGGCGGACGAGCTCACAGCCCTCCTGGTGTTAAGTGATTACTGGAGCCCATAGACATCCACGACGTAAATGTGCCATCCACCTTGAGATATAAGTTCTAAGGTCTCAAGTATAGTTACAACGGCTGCCCCATCCTTCAAACCAAAACGCATTACTGTTTCACGGCAGAAATAGGCAGGGTTAGTTCTAACTACTGCCGTTGTTCGATTTCCATTCGCAGTCTGCATATATATATATATATATATGTATGTTAAAGGTAATTCACATACAAGATATGATTTCGGGATTTACTTGTTCCTATTGAAATGTTATTATCAATTACGGATTAATTCGAATATAAAATAATTTAAGAAATTATCACAACGTGAGTGTTGTCCCATGTTTTTATGTACTGTATTTTATCAATGTTTTATTATTGTCTCGATATCTATTCAATAGAAATTATTTGGTGAAACGTCGATTTATCTCGTTTCCCGAATCGGTGTATACAATGGAAAGTTTCGAACTGTGGCTGGCCAAGATTCACTTCGACAAATTCTTTTTTACGCTCTATTTTCTGATACGATTGCCACTCAAGTACTTTTTCCACTTCAACTTTTATTTGTCTCGAGAATACTCTTATATTTTTGTCGTGCACAATTTAATGTACCAGTATTACGAATTGTATTTCTTTATGTTTTTATACTATTCTAAATATTTAGTAGCCACTAATAAACATGAGTGCAGTTTAAGGTAGTAAAATGGTTTTTTTTTTTTAAATCTCGCTTTTATCATGCTAATTCTATTTTAGTTTATTTCTGTGTCCAATCTATACATACATATAAATAAAATTGGAGTGTCTGTTTGTTATATTGAAATAACCGCTTTTTACTACATGCTTATGAATATATGTACGGTACATACACCAAAATAACATTTTTTACAATATTTGTCTGTCTGTCTGTCTGCTAATTTCTGGAATAGCTAGACCGATTTTGACGGGACTTTAACTGATAGGTAGCTGATGCTATAAGGGGTAACTTGGGCTACTTTTTTTAGGATAGCTTCGCCCCGCGCCGTCACCCCCGGTACGATAATAATCGCGGGTAACATCCTGGGACTCAGCTAGTACTTAATAAATGCTGAAGTTAGCATAATATTCAAATATCGACGAATAAAACATTAGTTTTCCACATGACCACGAGAAATGTAAATATTCGGAACGTCGCAATTAATTAAACCAAAAAAATGATAAACGCCAAGTTAAATTTAAAAAGTGGGATTATTATGTCTCCTCCTCCTCCTCCTCCTTGCGTCGGTTTCCTCATTACTGAGGGTCGCTTTGAAACAGTTTGTTTTTTATAGTGCACCGCCATCTGTTCCTATCTGCAGCTGAGTGCAGAGCATCGTGCACTGTGGTATCCAGGGCTGCACGAATCTGGTCCGTCCAACGGGTCGGGTTCCTGCCTCTTGGTTTATTATGTCTATGGCACGCGAAAACCACAGAATTATGAAATAATTCAAATGTTTGAAGGAATTGTAAATTTTTTGATCTTTATTGAGCTTGACTGCTGTAGTGGCAACATATAGAAAACAAATGACAATTGGCTAACCTACTTGCTTAAAGCCGAAGAACTCGAGACACAATAGTGAAATGTATTCGATGATTCCCGTAATAGATAAATGATAGTATGCAAACAGAAATTGGGATCTAAAATATTGATTTAAATCGTACTCTTGTGATATAAATCAAACCCGCAAAAATTATAATTTGTGTAATCACTGGTGGTAGGACCTCTTGGGAGTCCGCACGGGTAGGTACCACCACTCCGCCTATTTCCGCCGTGAAGCAGTAATGCGTTTCGGTTCGAAGGGTGGGGGTAGCCGTTGTAACTATACTGAGACCTTAGAACTTATATCTCGAGGTGGGTGGCGCATTTACGTTGTAGATGTCTATGGGCTCCAGTAACCACTTAACACCAGGTGGGCTGTGAGCTCGTCCATCCATGAATGCAATAAAAATATATA
>NW_021011484.1:1096344-1140745 GCF_003987935.1 Bombyx mandarina
GACCGAGTTGTAAACTACGCCGATGAGCCCTATGTCGACTCATCACGATGATAGCGACTCGGGTGATGAAAACAGTGATGATGATGATGGTCAAGATTATGATAACGAAAAAAAATTTACAAATACCAGCTTCGCTTTAACTGAACCAAGACCTGGAAACAGCTCTAGTTTTGACTTAATAGAAGGAATATCTATTTTACCCCAAGATTAAATTATTACAATTATTAACCTATATGTTTTGTTGATGTTCTAATAAATATATAAATAAATACATATGTTGATTTTAATAATTTAATAGCATTATGACGCAGAGTAAATAATGTTTTTGCACGTGAGTGTACCATGCGCAAACTTACGCCCACTACGTCAACAAATGCTCAAGAAGTTTGCCGGTTATTATAAAATAATTTAAGATATAAAGTACGTAATTACCTCCGTTTTTTTTTGTCTTGAAAGACTATCGGAGCTTGAGACCTGAGACCAATTTTATAACAGTTGTCTCACCTAAAATACTAGTGGCTGTACGGGCGGACTATTTTACATCTGCACTATAAAATTAAGGTTAGAAGAATATGCGTTGATATATTTGTATCCCCACAAGGATGAAGTACTGGGTAACTGCTTAGATGTGTTTAGGGCAATCTTAAACTTGAAGTTTTGTATGATTGTTTTTGAATGTGGAAACATACTAAGAAGTGTGGCAATACAGTTAGTAAGTGACAATAAAAAAATATGGTCGTACGTGCACGTGTTGTACTTTAAAAGAAAATAAAAATCCTTCGCTCTGAATATAGCTTTATTGAAGCGACCCGTCCAAAATACAGTCCACGCACAGGATGCATGGACAGAAAGGGATGGAGGAACATAGTCCTAACAAAGGTGCTCCGTAAAGGTCACGACCCTCAGCACTGGGGAACACGACGCACGGAGGATGAGGAAATTCATGGTTGGGCTCACGACCCAACTGGTGTTAAGGGATTAACCTTTAGATATTTACAGCGTCAATTCCAATTAAAAAATAATTCTAGTATTCATATGAGCAGATTTAGCAATCATTGCCGTGCGTTAAACTTTAAGTGCTTGTTCACGTTGAACGCCGGGCGCGACGGCGGGTGCGGGCGCGGTAGACGTAGCGAGTTCGTGTTCACATTGGCCGTCAGGCGATTGTGACTGATTTGAGAGATTGAAAACATGGACTACGATCTTTTATTTATAACCGAAAAATCATTTTTACTGATGGTAGGACCTCTCGTGAGTCCATACGGGTAGGTACCACCATCCCGCCTATTTCTGCCGTGAAGCAGTTTCGGTTTGAAGGGTGGGGGTAGACGTTGTAACTATACTGAGACCTTAGAACTTATATCTCAAGGTGGGTGGCGCATTTACGTTGTAGATGTCTATGGGCTCTAGTGACCACATAACACGAGGTAGGCTGTGAGCTCCTCCACCCATCTAAGCAATAAAAAAAACTTAGAGTGGGAGATGATAAAAATTAAAATTGGTGTGCATGAAATTAATAAAGAAAGAGAACGGTATGGTGAATTTCATACTTTATTCATATTTCTTCTGTATACATGATACCGTTTCCAGCGACAAGTTCAAACTGATTGAACTTAACTCACGTCGCGAGTGAATCGCGCGCTTCGCCGCTAGTGCGACGTGAACACACCCATACAATTCGCGCGTTTGATATTGCCGCGAGCGCATCGCGGGCGCCAATCGCTAGCTTGCCCGCTACTTAGACCGCGCGTCCGTTTCGTACGTAAACACTCGTATATTACGCCATATGTTTGATATTTCGTGACCGCGACCGCCACCGCGCCCGCGAGTCAACATGAACAAGCACTAAGCTATCACGATATTGAGACCCCAGCCGAATCACAGTAGGCTAGTGAATAAATGATCCTCCATGGACGCGTTTATCTCCGAACCGGTCTGAGTGCGGTATAGGATTACCTCTGATCTACCGGATACTTCAATACTTATCATACCTGATTTGCGTACGCTTTGGCTGAATAGAAAGACCACTTAGCGGTCGATATCATAGGTAGGAGGCGAACTGGTGATTTAGGAATAGGATTATGGATAAATTGACGAATAGACGCACTTAGTTATGATGGTTACTTCGATGTTATTTAAATATAATTTTAAAGTTGGATTTCAGGGCTTGTTTTACTTACTAAAGTCTCATGTGCGTGTAGCGTAGTGTACGCGAAAAATCAAAATCGTAATTTCAGTAGAAAATAAAACGAATAATTACATATATTCGAAGCGCAAATATTTTGACCTTAAATGTTTAATATTGTTTGTCCTAAATTTTGTTTCATAAAATATCAGCAGTAGATATAACTATAACTATAGTACGCTGAATGCATTAGCATATTCGTTCAGTTTTTGTTAAATTTAACTTTTAAACGATAGGATTATGAGCCTATTATTGACAATCAAAAACTTAGTGATTTAAGAACAGATTCCAGTGTAAAACATAGTTATCTATGCTAAGTGCACTCCATCATTCGGAAAACGAATAAGAGTAGTAGGTTATTAATCCCTAAGACAGATACGCTAATATATTTTTTTCGATATTTTTTTTTAATAATTTTATTGCATGAGTGTCATTGCATATGTCAGTGATATATATTCAATACAGTAATATATTTAGAGTTTATAATTTTGTGACATCGCCTTTTTGGAATCTAATTAATCCTTCTTAGAAGGCGTAGGAAATTCAAATATAGATTACTAAAGAACATCATTTTGAATTTGGAACTCATGCCCGCCACATTCGCATTGCTGCTGAATAAAATGGAAATTAAGCCCACTTATTTTCACATCTATCGCATTATATTAGAAATAATATTGTGAAGTGTTCGTCTCTCGTTCGCCGCTGAGAAACCATTAAGGAACCCTACCGCTGGAGAAGACGAAGCCTTTGAGAACATTAGGTGAGTCGCGCGTATTATATTCTCTGATGTCTTTGTTGTGTTGCTCAGGCTGTGTTTTCCCAACTTCACCGCGCCCCAAAATATAACTACCGCATGCGCATCGCATCGCATTGCATAATTCTGTACCATCCGCACACATGGTGTAGCTATTCACACGCCACAATTAGTACGGATTTACGTTAAGCGAAGTATGTTATACTAGCGGCCCGCTCCGGCTCCGCTCGGGTCTTTAACAAAAATTTCAACGATATTTGACGTTGTTTTATTTTTTTTAAATTAAAAAACACTTATTGCGTCATAACTAATAGACATTTGTTGTCGCGACACGTTTTGTAAATAATAATGTGTTCTACAAAGTCGTAGTACATTATTTTGTTCTATCATCAATAGTTTTCGCAGGGCACGCGATCTAAAGAATATTTTAGGTAATTTTTTTACACCTTGGGTTACATTATTGGAGCTTTAGTAAGGATTCCTAATTTTTTTCAAAAAAGATTATAGCCTATGTATGTCATTCGGGAATAGTGTAGCTTCCAAACAATGAAATAATTTTTCAAATCGGTTCAGTAGTTTCGAAGCCTATTCTATACAAACAAACAAACAAATCTTTCCTCTTTATAATATGAAGTATAGAAGTATAGATATAGATTATAGCTTTAATATAATTGTTGTGTAAGAGCTAACCTCATAGGATTAACTTTAAAGTTGAATTGGTTTGGCGGGTAAGTTTAAACGAATTCATTTTGGAGTTGCAGGTGTGCTGTCAGTTGCACCCGAGATAGGGAACCAGCGTAAAGACGTTGTTTCAAATAAAAGAAACAAAAATAAGTTTCTTAAATTTTATAGCAATGAAGATAAAAGATGATATTAAAAGAATAGATTTTTGAAAATGAGCTTCTTTGTTCTTGATAACGAAACTAGATACAATAAAAAACTTTAGAATCAATTTTTTAGTAATAGTAATTTTTTTAGGAAATAAATGAGTATATCTTAAAACGCCGGTATGATACTCCGACAATTCTCCAGTGAGTCCCTTAGTCACTTTTACGACACCCACGGAAAGAGATGCGATTAGTAGTGTTCTTATCATTAAACTGGTATATAAAATTATATTTCGTAACGTAAAGCTGTGAGGACTGAACAAATAAGCACATTAGTATAGCCAGAAGAATTATGTTGTGTTTCATTTTGCCGGCTACTTTGTTATCGTAGATCTCTTGATCTCGCGTTATGTTGGTTTAGGATGACTTATCTACCCGACTTCGACAAAATATTATTCAGTACGGGGCTTTGCTTGGACCCACGATCTTCCAAAAATTCGATTAGGTACTTTTTTAGTAGTCTTTTGTTTGTACGGGAACGAGTATTTGGTTTTTGGTATAAAATCGATCTTATGATAGCTTACAGTGTTAAAAATAATCGATGTTTATGTCCCTAAAGCAAATCATAAGATTTTAATAACGACTTTTACTCGATTTGGAAGGTTTGCTGAAAATTTAAAAACTATTTTGCTTTTGCCATATTTTGGTTTATTGGGTTAATTCAATGTCAAATCGTCTATGTGCTATCTACAATAATACTATATTGTCTCGTTCCACTGGAGTCGTAAAGATAGATAACTTAAGTTTTCACCACAGCATAGGTAGCAGAATTTCTAGGAGCTTTTTTTTATTGCTTAGATGAGCTCACAGCTTGGTGCTAAGTGGTTACCGGAGCCTATAGACAACTTCAACGTAAATGCACCACCCACCTTGAGATATGAGTTCTAAGGTCTCAATATAGCTATAACGGCTGCCCCGTCCTTCAAACCGAAACGCATTACTGTAGTGGACTGTATGATTAGGTTTAGCAAGGAACTTGATAAATAAACTCGCGAGGATTGCACGTATAAAATTTGTATATTTTTACAATTTTATAAATCGCGTACAATAGCACGGATGAAAAGAGAATTACAAAACTAAGACATTTCAAAATTCAAAATTCAAATGTAATGTCAAAAACCACAACGACAACAATAAAAAGGTTTTATAACAATTTGTTGGGTTTCCAACATTACTGCTTCACGGAAGAAATAGGCAGGGTGGTAGTACCTACTCGTGCGGACTCTTAAGAGGCCCTACCACCAGTAAAAAACTCATAGTAAGCCGTTTGGAAAGTTGCTCATGTAAGTAGTATCGTCCAGCCTGCCGCGAAGTACTCAGACAGACGGTGAAGAGTTGGGACGGCCGTAATGCAATACGATTGAGACATCGACCTCAAGTTTTAAGATGGGTCACCTCATTTACTCAGTCTCTCGTCTATGGACTACGGTAATCGCTTAAAACCATGTAGGCCGGGATTTCTTTCATTCATTTACCCAAAACAGAAAGAAAGTGCGCTGTGAAAAGTTACAATTCTGTTTTGGTAATTGACAACAAAAGAAATAGTAGCTCCGATAAGAAATTCCACTCGATATTTGACAATTGACAGGACTCGAACGAAATCACTAAAAATTCCAAGGCCAAACGTAATTCAATAAACGGGGAGGCAATCAACAATAAATAGCTTCAGTTCCATCAACGAAACAATTTTTCTGTTGCTCACCCTTCAGTGGGGCTTCAGTGGAAAAATGCTATTACCCGACCCCTTTGGGCAACAGCACTCCGTAGCCGACGTTTCAATCCAATTGAACGTGGCTCACTCGTGATAGACCCCGTTCTCAGAAGACAGCCTTGCAAAAGATACATTTGTATTGGGGTACCGTTCATCAACGGCTGAATCCTTTAAGTAAACCACAATGACGTTTACAACAAGCACCCGTTGCTGAAACTCCGTTGCTCTTTTCTATTAACCGTGACTCCGTTTTCTATCAATTCACTTTTGTTTGTGCAATAATATAGCCTAGCATACGAAATTGTAGATAGGAAGCAGTTTAGATGTTCACATATAAAGGATTTGGAACAATTAATATTTTTGGAATGTTTCCTCTATTCAAAGACAGATAAAAAGGTATGTATTTTATCTTTCGATTTAAACAATAGGACAATTAACTGTTTTAAATAAACTTGATTGTTTTGTATGGTAGCTCGTTTCGGTATAGTTGTTTGGAAAGTCTGTATTTAGCTGGAATTTTTAATCATAATTGATAGTTTCGAGTAAGATACGAAAACATCTGCATTGCCTTGTGACGTCACAAACTAGTTAATTCACTGAGATTGGGAACGTAACACAATCAGATTTAAATTATTATGAAGGGTATTATAAAAACTTTGTTGAAAATTTGAGTCCGTGGACTCGGTGGTAGAGTTGAGAGTTACTGAAACAATTATCACGAAAATATCGATTGTAAAATTTATCTCTAAAAGTTTATTTGCGTAGCACGTAGTGTCATAAATAATTACATCAACTGGAGGCACTCGGGCTGTCTTCCGAAAGGGAACGTGGTTTGATCTTAACAAACAGAGTTTAGTAGCTACACATAGAGGATTTTTATAGTGCATTTAAAGTCTGCAATCCTTTCGGATAACGAGTGATCCTATAGTACAATACATATTGTTTTCATTGCCCAAATAAGCGAAGAAGAAAAGTCGGTCTATTTTATCATCATTGTAATTTTGCCTGACTGGGTGATGCAGTAGTTAGCCCACTTGACAGCTGGGTCGAGAATCGTGGGTCCGATTTGGGAACTCGCCGTGGGCAGCAGGCAAACATTTGAGTGATGAACAGACTTGTTAGCTTTACAGCTTTTTGAAGTTATACTTCTTTAGGCGCGTTATGAAAAATTGATGAGAGTGAAATTTTACGATGCGCGCGCACCGCGACACAAAATTAACAGAATGAAGTTGCCCACTAAATCGCTCATTACAATACGACCGACGTAACTTGGCGAGTCTGAGTATAGCCGTAGGTGAACTTTCCGAACCGTACCGAGAATTACCGAATTTATACGATGTCAAGAAAAGGGATGTCCAATATGCTTGTTTGAGGATGTTGTTTAATCGATTTTTTTGTCAAATTGACTAAAATTTTAATAAAAAAAAGACATAAATTTAATAAAAATAAAGTATAACTTCTTACGCGCGTACATAAGTACATGCACCCTTTTTTATTTTATTTTTATTACTTAGATGTGTGGACAAGCTCACAGCCCACCTGGTGCTTAGTAGTTACTGGAGCCTATAGACACCTACAACGTAAATGCTCCACCCAACTTTGAGATATAAGTTCTAATGTCTCAGTATAGTTACAATCTGGGTGCTTAATATCTATGTATGTATCTATATATTTGAACGTATATAACTAATTATTTCAGATTACAGTTCATAGTAGGAATCCTAGTTTAGAGCCAGATGGTCGTGTGTGTGTGATTTGAACCCGACTATTATTATTTTAAGGCAATGCCGTATCGCCCATACAACGAATCACCTTAAGCGGTTTGTCAGAGCAATAAAGAGTAACACCTAACAACACTTTAAAACTGAAAATTTCCTACAGATCCTTGTACAATAGAAATAAAACTTACACACACACACACACACACACATCGCTTTTAGTTGTAAGGCAATGGACGAATTCGTCCCTAATTATATTTGTCTGCGTGGGCAGCGAGACGGAGATACTTTTTTCCTATGGAAACCTTTTTCAGGCGAAATTCCGATGTTTTGTCTTGTAAATTACATTACCAGATTATGTTAAGCCAAAGGACACGGTGGTGTCCGCAATACAATAATAGAAAGTAATAAAGGAAACAAAACAGTATTGTCGAGGTTCACATGACATTACTTTGTTAATTTGTTTTCACCACGTGCGCATGGGTTTTGTTTTAATTTTGAATGTAAAAAAAAACTAGGGCGTGACAAAAACCGAACGTTAAAAATCCCGGCGTTTTATTCGTTTGAGTAATAGGCACACAATTCGAATTTTAAATGTCGTTTTTGTCAAAAAAATTATCAACCTATATACTAATACCTATATACTTAGTCTGGTCATAAATACTGCTACAATTAAAAATAAACAAAATATTACATTTGAATTTGGAATCTGTCATTTTTATATGATTGCTCATTGAGTTTTTTCATTTCGGTGCCAATACATTGTACAATAGTTTGCGATATATGGAGTGGGGTGATAAAGAGAACCGAATCGCTGAATTTTTAAAACTCTCCATACGCTTGGTATTAGTAAAATGTTTTTGTACCGGGCTATTAATAGGTGCAATGAGACCTCCTCTGTTTGTGACAGAAAAAGATCTGGCCGTCCACGTAGTGTTCGTACGAAAAAGGTGGTCAAAGCAGTAAAGGAAAGAATTCGAAGGAATCCTGTCCGAAAGCAAAAGATTTTATCTCGGGAGATGAAGATAACACCTAGAACCATATCGCGTATTTTAAAAGATGACTTAGGACTTGCAGCCTATAAGAGACGTACTGGTAATTTCTTAACTGATAATGTAAAAGAGAATACAAGCTTGATAAGTCGTCGTGGCCTAAAGGATAAGACGTCCGGTGCATTCGTATCGAGCGATGCACTGGTGTTCGAATCTCGCTGGAGGGTACCAATTTTTCTAATGAAATACGTACTCAACAAATGTTCACGATTGACTTCCACGGTGAAGGAATAACATCGTGCAATAAAAATCAAACCCGCAAAATTATAATTTGCGTAATTACTGGTGGTAGGACCTCTTGTGAGTCCGCACGGTAGGTACCACCGCCCCGCCTATTCCTGCCGTGAAGCAGTAATGCGTTTCGGTTTGAAGGGTGGGGCAGCCGTTGTGACTATACTGAGACCTTAGAACTATATCTCAAGGTGTGTGGCGAATTTACGTTGTAGATGTCTATGGGCTCCAGTAACCACTTAACACCAGGTGGGCTGTGAGCTCGTCCACAGATCTAAGCAATAAAAAAAAAAAAAAGAATAGGGTGGTAAAATCGAAACAACTACTGAAGCGGTACGCAAAGGGAGGTCATAGGAAAATTTTGTTTACGGATGAGAAAATTTTTACAATTGAGCAACATTTTAACAAACTAAATGACCATATTTATGCTCAAAGCTAAAGAAGCTTCCCAATTAGTCCACAGAGTGCAACGTGGGCACTATCCGACTTCAGTGATGGTTTGGTGGGGTATTAGCTATGAAGGAGTGACTGAGCCATACTTTTATGAAAAAGGTATCAAAACATCGGCACAAGTGTATCAAGATACCATTCTTGAGAAGGTAGTGAAGCCCCTTAACAACACCATGTTCAATAATCAAGAATGGTCCTTCCAGCAAGACTCGGCGCCAGGTCATGAAGCTCGGTCTACGCAGTCTTGGTTGGAAACGAACGTTTCGGACTTCATCAGATCTGAAGACTGGCCGTCGTCTAGTCCCGATCTTAATCCGCTGGATTATGATTTATGGTCAGTTTTAGAGAGTACGGCTTGCTGTAAACGCCATGATAATTTGGAGTCCCTAAAACAATCCGAAGATTGGCAGTGAAATTTTGAGTGAAATTTGGAAAATGGAAAGAGTGCGTGCTTCTATTGATAACTGGCCTCAACGTTTAAAGGACTGTATTGCAGCCAATGGAGACCACTTCGAATAAGCTTTTAATACTTTAAATTGTTTTATATTTATGTATTAAACTAACACTCTGTAAAAGTAATAAATGTTATTTGCAATAGAATTTTTTTTATTTTTAATTGTAGCAGTATTTATGGCAAGGTATATAAACAGTGGTTTTTATGGATGTTCCGTTATAACTACTGAACCATGCATCCGATTGACTTGAAACTTAGTATCCATGTAGAAAATATATGTACTTAATGGATATGCTAATATGTGTTGGACTCCCTAATAATAAGGAGAATAAATAATAATGTTAATTTTAAATGCCCAGCGAAGCGAGCAAGTACGGCTAGTCACCTAAATGTATAATAATTTACTTACGCCGGCGACTTGTCTGGCGGAACCGAGCTCTTTGCATTCGCATTACCTAATGTTCAGTATACAAACCGTCTAGAATCGCCAAAACTCGCCTACAAAATTAATTCAATTTTTGAAATTCAAGCACGGATATAACGATATTTTGCGCGAACGAAATCGGACCAGCACGGTATGTAACTTAATAACATATTGTCCTATTTCTTTATTATGATTTATATATTTTTTTCTGAATAAGCGTTCATTTATAAAATTTGATGTTATAATCATTTTCATTATTGTCACATCTATTGCTCTAAGGTTTTAGACGACATACGAGATTGCGGTCTATCTGCTCTAAAATAATTATCCAAGTCTATAGACAACACTACGTAAATGCCACCACGGGCCGTGATGGGCCTATATTCTAAGCAATAAAAAAGGACGAGAATAATTAAAATTAAAAATGAAATCCTTACATGATGGACGAAACAAAGCAAAGAAAACGTTTATGTATCTTGTGAGAGTGGCAAACCATTTTTTGTCCAACATTAGGGAAATCTTCACGAGCCCTATTTAGGAAATTGCCTTCTTTATCGCGCTCGTGGCTAACGTTGCTCGTTCGACCTCGATGTTACGAGTGTTCGCTTTAACCTACTTAAAAACTGAGGGATTATTGAATTGTGAAATGTTTAACTTACCGTCGTGTATGCCATATGTAATCCAATACTCTTTGGGGAGATGAATCAGAATTAATATTTCTTCTTCTTCGTCGCTTCCTCATTACTGAGGGTCGTGACCACCTTGGTCTAGTTTTTGCACCAGCTTCCTCCAATGTTGCCTGCATTCGGCAATTAAATATTAATTAGTTAATTAAATCTTTAAAAGCTAAGTTTTTTCATGTTATGGCTGCCAGAAACTTCCACATGCCTATAAAGTGTATTCCACCCGGAATATGCGCCCGGACTCTGTGGTGTAGAAATAAGAATAAATTACCCTCTAAATTAACTAAACTAAAAACGGAGAACGAATTTCGTACAAAGATAATTTGCAACCGAGATGCGTTCTGAAATAATTTGTAATCAAACTTGTTGTTGTTCTAATGAAAAACTGAAATCAGCTGAAATTTATAAGCGTCTGCGCGCATCTGTCAATAAATCGATCTAAAAATAAACGACGGTTTTCGTTTCTATTACTCAAGCGCTTATATGCGTTTTAGGATTTTTATAATATATACTAAACTAAAATCGGGAGCACCCGAAGGATAGGTTTATACGTGAAAACTTGTATTTAAGCTATTGAAGTTTAATTGTATTTTAAAGCTAGTTAGGAAAACTTTTTGAAAGCTTCAATAATTAGTCTCCAGTTAAGATTTAGTTACAAAAAAGTAGAATAGCGTACGTATTATTTTAGACCACCTGAAAACTGCTGGGTAGATTCTAATTTTAAAGAGTTTGTTTCAGTAAAAATACTTCTTTTTCGTTTTCCTATTTTTATTCAAAAATTTGTGATCATATACCAAACAGACCAATAGATGTGTCTATTTAATCATTTTATTTAACTAGTCCTACACTATTTTCGTGAGAACAATACTTACTTATGCAGTTACATATAACCTTTTTTTGCCCAGAATAAATAATTTTCAATCTCATTTAGCTGTTTCCATTATAAAAAAAATACATTTAATTGTTTATTGAAAATAAATTTGAAAATTAAACGTTCATTGTATCATTGCCATTTTTTATTATTTTTTTATTATTTGGTGTTCCGTTTCCTATTAAATGAAAAGTGAACGAAAATGAAAACAAATCTCCAATACTACCACGCTTAACCTCTAAAACTGAGACGGAAAGAGACAGTTCAATGAATTACTTATTATAGTAGTTATAAGATTTTCCGTCGATATGACTTTGACAAGTTTGATTTAAGAACTTTTGAAAATTTTGAATTACTTCTGAGATTGGACAAAACCCATTTAATCCTTTATTGATGATTGAGCAATTGGTTCAAAAAATTTACGGGCGTTCCAGCCACAATGGACTCTGCAGTGATAGGAAAATTTTACACAAAATTGTAAATGCAGAAATTAACTTTTTAAACGTCAAACATCCTTTATTTATTAATAGGCAAATTAAATTGTCATTGATGCCTAATATAACTTGGCTTACATGTAGTACACAATCAATTTATTGTAATTCTATCCTACTGTAAGAATTACCTTGGATCTTCCTCGACCTCGACTCAATGGAATGGAAATTGGATTGTGGAAATATCACAACTATTCCAGTCTATCTCAATAATCGGCTCTTTACATGAATTTACACAATAAGTTTTTTGAAGTTACTTAAGGTATTAGAGTTCTAAATTCTAAAATTGTCATACGCCCTGATTGTATGTCCCTTACGTTGTTGCCTGACCTCGACTGAGGAAAGATATTGAACGATGACAAGGGGAATATTTTTATTTTTTAAGAATAAGAGATGCCTTGAATTTGCTTAATTATTTAAAAGCTTTCCTTAGCGCCGAGGAAGTTTTGAGGTAAATTTTTAGAATACGACTGCTAGTAATTGCGGATTACAAAAACTATAGAGCAATCGGAACGTATTCCTAATAAAACTTTTATTCAAAAAATTAAATCAAATCTTCGTAATCTGCTAACTTCAGCTTATCTCCTATGTGTATTGAACATTGGAAGTATCTTCTATATGTTTACAATGTTTCTTATAATTATTTATTGCGTCATAAAACTACCGAACGACTTTTTTCTCCTGTGATAAAATAATAAAGTAGAATGTTTCAACAATAAAACAGAGATAACGGCTTTTCTCATGTTTTTGTGTACCACAACAAATGTGATTGGTTCAAAAGTGTACGTCATTTTAAACGCGATCACAAGCAGTAACTTCCACAAAAAAAAAACAATAATTTGATGATGATCAAGAATAACTCGATTAAACTTTTTGTTGCTGTAAACGAATAATTTAAAGTCTATTTAATGCTAAGTGGAGAGGCAAATATGATTAAAAAAAACCCATTAATGTTAATAAAACCCGCATTTCCGTTGCGGGTTGTTGGACGATAGGGAATTTTAGTCCCCAACACGTACACCAAAATCTGGCGATTTTCTCCAAAAAAATACTTTCTTCTTCTTCTATATCGTTCCCTCACTACTGATGATCGCGACCACATGTGACGTTCTTCCACTGTGTTCGATCATGGGTGGCATGGACTGCATGGTACAGACTACCACCAAGTGCTTCTCTGACTAGATCTGACCATCTGGCTAGTGTTCTGTTCACTAGCCCTTCCTAAAGAACTGACAAGTATCTGCCAGCAACTTGCAAGGCAATTTATAGCAACAGATGCGACAATACTGTTACGCCGGTATGAGCAACACCGAATCTGTCGTCGAATAGCAGAAACGAATATCAAAAGGGCTAGTAAAATCGAGAACGTTAGAGAAGTACAACGCCATCTATTGGTAAATAGTGGAAACACATATCGAAACTATTCGACCTGTCAGGAATGTTCTCGAAAATCCTAAAGATGTCGTATCGACTATAAAAGCGTTGCAGTGATGACACGAAGGTAGTTAATAATCGGATCTACTCCAAGCGAAACAACGAACGGATCACCTGAAGCGAAGCGGAAGAAGTGAATTACGAAGTGTAAAGTGTTCTGTGTTTTAAGTATGTATTAAATAGAGTTTTAATTTTTATTTCGGTGAAAGTTTTATTTATCCCGAACCCCAGTGCGTAACAATAGCATTTTTTTAAGACATGCTTGACACCTATTAGTGAACGACTTTTACTAAGGCCCGTAATATCAATCGGAGTTTAAACAGCAATCGCAAGTTTAAACGGTCATTGGCGATCAACTCGTAATTTCAATCATAGTTGAACTATCTTTTGAGTTTAAACTATCTCCAAAGTTTAAGGGGCCACGAAGGAGCAGTTCAATTATGAGATTGGTTTCAAACTGTTCTTTTCAAAGTAGTGATATCTATGAACACCTCTTCATGCTTTTTATTTTTTAATATATTCGCGTATTGTCTCACAAAATTAGCTAGTAGTATCTTTGCAGAGTAAGTAGTCTTTGTAAATTAAATCTCTACAGCTTAATGGTTAAAAACATAGATAGTTGTATGAAAATACAATAAACGAATGAATCTGATTTTGTAAGTCAGTGAAGCTTCTGTGAATAATAGTTTAATGCAATAATAAGTGAGTGCAAGCGATACAGGCTATAAATTGTTATATTTGCAACGCTGTCAACGTGTTTTGCTTTATCATAATGTATAGCGTTTATTCTGTGATTTACATTTGCAACTGTAATTAAAAATAACCTTATTTTTTTGCCATTACATTCATTTCTACTAGAATAATACCATTGAAAATACAATTCAACTTTATTGAAAATGATCACGTGTTTTCAACACCTTTTGGAATATTAGAGGTGTGTACTTACCTTAAATTATAACGAAAACTCTTATTTGATACAATCTTTTATTTAATTTAATTAATACACATTGCACGGAAATAATTTAAATCAGCTTATAAAGTTCTGACCAAAGACTTGATAGTTCTTGGAGAGAATCGACCGAGAATCAATTACCTATCAGATAGGTCCTATCCCATTTCAAGGAATTAATTATGAATAAGAAATTTGAAAATAGCATGGCTCCTTCTTCTTCATCTTTTACTTTTTCCCACATAATTTGTGGTTGGCACAGCATGTCTTCTTTTTCCATTTATCATAACCACATATAGGGATTTTGCGTAAGTTTTACGACCGGCCGCTTGCCTGTTGTCAACCCTACATGGGAATGATATCGTTGGCCTACGACGGTAGCCAAAGGAAGTTAATATAATACAGTTTATCAGTGAATATTCCTCAATAGTTGATCGTTTGGATATTACCCGAACACCCTTATGGGATGAAATCGTGGGCTTACTTGGGTTCGAAAAGAGGGCTAAAACCTTTTATACAGTCACGTTAGGGTGTTGAAAATATTATTTATACGTAATTTAAGAAATATTCAGTACATTATCGAAAATGTTCAGTGATTTACCTAGAACTCTTTTGATAGAGTAACTTTTTAGGCAGTTATGGTGTTTGTTAAATACCGTTAAACTTGGAAAATGTTGTCGTTTTTACAAATCTGCTTTTAGTTGGCGTTTTTGATGACCAATGATTAGACAGGTCAAAATAGTTTAGAAAAATTAAATAGCTTACGCTTATTGTAAATCTTATCAGCTCGCTTGTATTCGTTAGCGGTTGATATTCTAAGTCGTATATATTACCACGGAAATATTTGACGAGTAGCCATTTCCCTGTATCATGGATTCAAATTGACATTTGCTTGTTATATATCGTGCAAGGAAATCTCAGTGAAACTACGAGGATATTTTATTGCTGTCAACCGTCAGTGTGGTAAAATTAGCAGCTGCCATAGGCATTGTGGTGGTATCGACTGATGTGGCTTCACAGTAAGCTCCGTCATAAAGTCACTTGATACTTGTCAGTTGAGTCACATGACTGTTAGATGGGCTCACGTTACACCTGATGGACACTGGTGGTAGGACCTCTTGTGAGTCCGCGCGGATAGGTACCACCACCCTGCCTATTTCTGCCGTGAAGCAGTAATGCGTTTCGGTTTGAAGGGTGGGGCAGCCGTTGTAGCTATACTGAGACCCTTAGAACTTATATCTCAAGGTGGGTGGCGCATTTACATTGTAGATGTCTATGAGCTCCAGTAACCACTTAACACCAGGTGGGCTGTGAGCTCGTCCAACCATCTAAGCAATTAAAAAAAAAAACGCGGTTGCACCTAAATATTTTTATACTTATGGTTACCGTTCATACGTTACTGAAATAGGCAGAGGTGTGTGCTCACTATATACACTATCACTAGTTTTTTTTTTTTTTTTTTGTTATGATTGAAGGATTACTGGTGACCAGGAGGCCTTTCCAGTTTCACCAGGACAGGTGGGCGAGCAAAGGCTCAGCCAGGAGGGGTGGGATTTGCTAACAGCTACCCGAGCGCCTCCGAAGGAGACCTAACAACTCAAGAGTAGCTGCTTCGCGAATGAATCTACTACCGGATCGGAATCGCGACCCGCTGAGAAGATCCGGCGAGAAACTCAGCGAGCTGATNCGGAATCGCGACCCGCTGAGAAGATCCGGCGAGAAACTCAGCGAGCTGATTCATGGGTTAGGTTGCACGGCGAACTCTTTGTCGAGTTCGACGAGTACGGTTACCGAGGTCCCTAAGCCTGCTCCTAGAGCTGAAGGCGTCTAATGCAAAGGTTATTGGATCTGATGGATCCGTAAGGACGTGTCTAGGGCGTCGACGGTGACTGGCTTCTGCGTGATCAGGATTCGGGGAGTAGTCAGCGGCGGCAACGATAAGGCGATTATCATGACGACTATCACTAGTAAGCTTCTGCTACATGTTGCCGATTTTGACACCTGCCATCATTTCACTTGTTTCACTTCCAATCATGTTATATTGAGCAGGGATCCCTTGGCTTAGTGAGTCAAACGTAACGTCTATCTTCATCGAATTGCTGACGGTATCCAATGAGAAAGTCCTTCTCAATTAATATAAAACGCTCTGTCTCAATCACAGTGTGAGAAATGGGCTGACAAAGGACCTTTACAACAAGAGTCTCGGTTGGTAACTTCGAAAAATAAAATTGCCCGCTACGGACTTTCCCCCGATTTCATTACACGATCTCGCGAAAAGTTGAAACTTTTGACAACTCAGCTCATGTTTTCCGACGTAGATTGATGTTAAACTTAGCATAAGAAATAAATATTAATCAGGGAACACATTTTTTGCTGGCAACTTTCTTAATTTGCGTTTTATTCCTGAGTTTTTTTGAATATGGCTCAAGTGGTTAGTCGGATTTTACTTTTGTATAAAAATTATATCTAATGCTGGTCTAGTCATAAACAAAAATTATTAGGAAATAAGTCGCACTGAATTTTGCTGTTGTATTTTGAAGATCATAAGTTTCACAACATTGTATAGCGTAAAATAATTTACTAGATACGATTATGTTTTATCCGAAAACACCCGCAGAAAAAATGGGTTTTATTTGACACGCGCAAAAATTCACTCTAACGATCGCTGGAGGTTCGACGTCAGCACGAATAAAATAAAATTGTGAATGTGGTGATTTTCACTCATGTTGAAATTGCATGAAAACGATCGGTCATCTCTTATTTTGTCGGGTGCACATCCCATCACTTTATAATGAACGCTGCGGGCATAAGGATCCAAGTCCACCAACGAGACTCAGCGAGATTTTCGAAAACAACACAGTCGCGAAAACAAAGACTTACTAAATCCGTTGAAAGCCTAATGCAGTTCTTTATATTATCGATCGATATTTTCTCGGTATCGATTTTTTCTATTGCAACGTATACTAGTGAAACGAATGTAAGCCACTGATTTAATATACTTAAACGCCGTGGTGAGTACTCGAGTATATTTATATGTACTAGTAGTCCCCTGGTAGTCAAAATACGATTATAATTAATTGAAATTATAAGTTTGTACACTATTGTGATTTTATTGTCAAAGACTATTTATTATACTTTTATAATCACATATTTCGCCAAGACTGCACTTTAGACAAATATTAATAAAGACAAACACTATTACTCTATTTTCAAATTACTCACAAACTTTAAGCAATAAGAAAAGTTTGACAATAAACAAATAGTATGTATGCATGCGCGTGTGTCAAATACATGGTAGTGTGTGTAATGTTTTTTTTTAATTGATTTAATGTATTTTTTATTCATAATTTAAAAAATGTTTAATATCCTGCACTCCTTCTCTATATTCTCTATAAGTGTGGGAAATTTCATACTCCTCCGTCCGCGCAATTTTCGTATTAATATAAAGATATATTTGGCATATCTGAGTAATTTAGTCCTCGCAGTTTATTCCATTGTTTGCACACAGCCAACCTGAGCACTAAAATATATAAATATTTATAGCATGGTTTATACGTTCTGAACACAGTTGGGTATAGGTATAACCGACTGGCGGTGAGTTAGGGCCTTTCTCTCTTACCCAAGTTTTTAGGGTTCTTCGCCTTGAATGTATAAGGTGTTTGACTGTGCTCACGCGGTCTTTGTAATCAATTGTACAAAGTGCGAAGTCAATTAACTCATAAATGCTACACTTGTCACAGGTCACATGATTATTAATGTTATTATATTCTTATCTTAAATAATCATGACATTTGCAGTTGTATTCTTTGAAGATAGATAGAGAATTTTGGTCTGATTGGTTTGCTATGTTAAATATATGTGCCAATAAATAAAAAAACAAAAGTTGCGTTGCAAAATATGTTTTACCATTCTGTCGTGAAGCAGCAATGCGTTCCGGTCAGAAGGGTCGGGTAGTCGTTGTATACAACTAAGATTTAGAGCTCACGTCTCAAGGTGGGTGGCGGCATTTACGTTGTTGTTGTCCATGGGCTCCGGTAACCACTTAAGACCAGATGAGCCGTGAGCTCGCTCACCTATCTAAGCGGTAAAAAATACAGTAAGTTGTCTTTTATAGACCTATAAAAGCGATCGAAAGAGACAAAGCAAGAACATACGCTTGTTAGACTATGTTATGTATTATTTCATATTGGAAACGTTTTTCACTTTAAGTTGTTAGTGGAAGTTGAGTCTAAGCCAAACGGCACACGTCCGTGCAGGTTATACATCATGACGTCACCTGGTATTAACCCTACGTGATTCGCATGGAAAAAATTCTATCCAATTAATTAGGTACTTTGAAGGGATTCCATCCGGTTCCGGTTATTACCCGGAAAATTAAGGGAAGCTCGATTGATTGTTATTGTATAGGTAAACGATTAGTTAGATTGACGGTCTGATGTACCAGGATCGATACTAACATATTATTTTAGATAGGTATACTGGTAGGCGAGAAATTATCAGGATTAGACACAAAAAAATAGTACTAGCCTTGCGCATGTTTTTCCAGAATTGGAAAAGAATAAAGATACTTTGGGAATAGGTGCTCGATTTATGAAAAATTATATGAATAGTTTTACGAGCTCCAAAATAAAAACGACGTATTGACAACGTTTACACATTGATTTTATTAATAATTACATTTCATTTAACTATGATAACATTATATAAAACATAAGCTGTGAGGTTTTCAATTCAATTAGTTTCAATTAAATTTTACATTTCGTTCCAATTCGGAATAAAAACGTTATTCGCGGAGCTCTAATACTTACAGCGGTCACTCTAATTTCTGGAGATACCCTTAAGCCAAATACTCAATAAAAATCACTAAAACCCTGGGCCGAGAGAGGGTGTCCCTATCGCTTCGTTAAATCGACCTCGTACAACTCTATTTGACACCTAAATACTATGAAGCGAAATCCTTCGCCCGGCCGGAAAGTCGGTAAATGCTGAATAAATCGCAACGTAACACAACGTAATGGTTCTGAGGGGTACAACGAAAAACTTCCAGAGGGCTATTAACTTTATTTAATGGTGTTATAAAGCGTTTTCAACGTTATCAGGATCCCTTGAGCCTGGTTCGGTATGTCCTTCGGTCCTTAGAGATTTGGAGTATGACAATGCACGAATCTACGAGAATACTTTTACTGGTGATAGCACCTCTTGTGAGACGCACGGGTAGGTACCACCTTGCTTATTTCTGCCGTGAAGCAGTAATGCGTTTCGGTTTGAAGGGTGGGGCAGCCGTTGTAACTATTTTTTATTTTTTATTTATTTATTTATGTACACACAGAAAACAAGACACAGTACAGAGTGATAGGAAAATTATGTACAAAGGCACTGCTTATTTCTTTGAGAAATCTCTTCCAGCAGACCTGCGAGAGGATAATGAGAATAATAATAAAAAGTGATAAGTGTGTGTAGAACAAATAAATCATAACTAAAATAACAAATACAACATGAGAATTATAGCACATACACATAGCAAATATTATAAGTAACACAGTAACACTCGTATATGCGAAGAGTATAGAACCATGATCATTCGGTTGATGAGAGATAAAATTGTTTGGGACTGGGACTATACTGGGACCTTATAAATTATATCTCAAGATGGGTAGCGCATTTACATTGTAGATGTCAGTAACTACCTAACACCAGGTCGGCTGTGAGCTCGTCCAACCATCTAAGCAATAAAAAAAAATTACAATTAAGCTGTCGATACTAATGTTTTATTGCTATTTATGTTAGGTCCTTGCTCAACTATGTTGCTATATGTACTCATTGATTTTTAGCTTCAATGTAGCCAAAAAGTATCTAAACAAAAACATGTTTCACTAGCAAACAAGTTGTGAACAAGTTATTGTATATTTTCGAACCAGAATATGATTTGTTCATTGATACGAAAGCATGTAACATATTTTGTAAATGTGTTTTGTTGGGTTGTCCCTTTTTTACGGAGCATGGACCAACGTATCAACATTATTATTTGCATAGAAATAGTTTATGGAGGCGAAGACTGACATAGCTGATAATTCAGCGTACCTATCTTATTATTTTCGAATTGCATATTTGACGAGGCTGTTGTTGTTGTACCAGGGAACATATCTAACGATTAATATGCTACCTTCTCCAATTTTTTGTTTATGTAATACCTACTCTATGGTATTAGTGATATTGCCCATTTATCCCTCGGTCGGTCACTGGCGAGCGTTTTCGATTTTCTATTACCGAAACTAGTAAAGGTCAATAGAACGAAAGCGGAGGACAATCTTAATTCACTTTTGTCCCGAATGGGGGCCGGACATCATAGGTACCCGGAAACGATGGGAGGTAGAAGAAAATTTAATGCCTACAGGGCAGGCTGACAACAAATGCAAGGAAATGAGGGACTTCCTACTATTGGCACCTCGATTCAATTTACTTTGAACGCGTGGAGACCTTCATTATGCCTGTTTATGTCCCTTGCTTGTTGCGTAATAAAGTTACGGGAGCATGTGAGTTTCGTATGTTCCAAGTTTTTATAGCGTCATGATTTACAGCCACTTCAACGTTCTAGGTAAATTAAAACACACTTGAGATCGTGAGAATAAAGCCGAAACACAACAAAAGAGACATTAAAACGACATGATTATTAAAAGATAAGTGCAATTATAGTATTTTAACACAACGCGAGCAAGTTTAAACGTAATAACTTGTCTTTTAAATATTTTTTTAATGAAATGGCAACTTAAAAACGTATTTGATTGCTGAATACAAAAAAGTAATGAAAATTATTGACCTTAATATTTGTAAAGAGGGGACCCGTGAAATCTGGTTTGAAGAGTTGTAAGAATTAAGAAACAAGGGTAAAAGACAATAAATATTACCGTTTAGACGCTTTTAATTTTCTAAGTGAATTGCTTTTTTTGGAGTACTCTTAGGAGCATTGGTTCTTTTACTAGTTTCGATTTGTTTATTACGTGTATAAGTAAATGCAAGAGAATTGTTATTTTAGTCGATAAAAGGAAACCACTCATTTTCCAAGCTTATTCTGTGATCGCACGTGCATTAACCACTATCATATCAATGTCTATCGCGAAATTTTATGTTCCAATTTAAAGTAAGCATCGTTATAAAATACAATTGAGACACCGGCCTCATGTTTCAAGGTGGATGACGGCTTTAACGTTGTGACTTCCATGGGCATCTGTGAATGCTTGTTAACTGTGAAATCAGTTGAATAGTGCCATAAAAATTCAGTAAAGGCATTTAGGTAGTTGGCTTGGCTCTACTTCTGGCATTGTTGAAGTCCATGCGCGGCGGTAACTGTTCACCATCAGGTGGACCGTATGCTCGTCTGACTACAAAGGCAATAATAAAATAAAAAAGGATATTTTCTTATTTTTTAACATACGCGTCATTGATGGTCGCCGCATGATATCGACGTTGGCATGAACATGATGCATATACAAGATAAGTTTATTATTCCCGATATGCAGCTCATCCCGTCACCGCCGATATTTGCAGACACGCCCATATCTATAGTTTTGTAAGTGTCAGTCGCCACTTTTCAGAAACTCTAGAGTTGTTACGATAATAAAGATTTCTATAACACCAGTCACGACATCGTTTGGACGATATTTTGATTATATTTTTCTAAGAAAATAAAAAAAAAGTATATCGAAACAACGTTTATAATGGCAGCCTTAATCCCGAACCTAATAACACAGTTTACGAGAGAACATTTTCAATATCCTATAAAGAAAATATAGAAGAACGTCTTAGTGATATGGGTTACCCTCGAATTGACGTAACAGGAAACGGTGGGAGGAAACGCAATCAAAGGGACATTTCTTAAGAAAAACCTATTTTCGACATAGAGTTATTACTTTTTAATCCCAAACCTTTAGTTAATATTATATTTGTATTGGTGTATTTATTTTATGGAATCCCTTGACTAGCATCCAAAATGTCTACTTATAACATAGTTGTTCTAAATTTACCTAAAGTGTACAAAGTAAAACTAAACTAAGCAGTTTGAATAAAAACTATTTTTACGTTTAATTTACCGCTTTGTTTTTTAACTCATTTTTAGACGTCTAATGATTCATTATATTATCAATTGGATTTAAATTTATTATTGTTATTAAACTATCATTAAACATTGCAGACAATTATACAAACATTACAATGTAACCGAGATCAAAAATATATTCAATTATTTAAAACTTTTCAGCTTATTTTCGCGGCTTCTATGATCATTAGGCTTACTTAATTACGCACTAAATACGTTTGCGAGATCAAAATTATTTAATTAATCCGCTACTGTTTGCGAGTACTGCCAAAGAAGGGTCGGGATCTTGGAATGATAGGAAATGTTTAGGAATATTAAGCCCCGAACACAATGAAGGAAAGTAAACAGTATTTACAATTGAATGTAATTAAAACGTCGTTCAAGTTTTACACAATGGGTGGGACTTTACTTCATTCCAATAAAGATAAATTGTTTTGTAATTGAATTGTGTTAGTAGATATATCGTGTATTTAAATAATAATGTATCCACTCCATCAGTTTATTTAATGTGATGTATNGGAATATTAAGCCCCGAACACAATGAAGGAAAGTAAACAGTATTTACAATTGAATGTAATTAAAACGTCGTTCAAGTTTTACACAATGGGTGGGACTTTACTTCATTCCAATAAAGATAAATTGTTTTGTAATTGAATTGTGTTAGTAGATATATCGTGTATTTAAATAATAATGTATCCACTCCATCAGTTTATTTAATGTGATGTATGTACATCTTGACTGTGACAGGAAATCTAATACAGATATGTACATAAAGGTAGCAATAAAAATTTAAACTAAAAATTATTAGCTATTAAAATTAAAACAAAATTATAACTTTTACGGTTTATGGTACGGCTTTTTGAAGTTATACTTCTTTAGGCGCGTTATGAAAAATTGATGAGAGTGAAATTTTACGATGCGCGCGCACCGTGACACAAAATTAACAGAAATGAAGTTGCCCACTAAATCGCTCATTACAATACGACCGACGTAACTTGGTGAGTCTGAATACAGCCGCAGGGGAACTTTCACGTATGTACACTCGTAAAAAAAGTGTTATTAGCATTCATTTTTTAGTAACATAAATGACAAAATTATTATTTAATATAATTCATACTAAATGTTATAAAAATTTTAACGTTAAATATTTATTATTAATTATTTAATATTTAAAAAAAGAAATAAAGTTAATAAAAATAAAGTATAACTTCTTACGCGCGTACATAAGTACACGCACCCTTTTTTTTAAGCTTCATAGTTTTAATTATTCCTAGATGTCTTACCTGTTTTAAACAGCTTATCGAGACACATTGACATAACAGCAAAAATACAGCTGCCCTTTTTGAGACAAAGGATAAAACTTTAAATTGTATAAAAAAGAGGTCTCTAGGTATGAAGTTGGCGTTTTACAATACTGGCTATTTGAAACGTAATTTATGTAATAAATTCTAAATCCAAATGAATTTTATTTAAAAAATGGAATGGAATGTAATCTAATTTCATATTTAGTCATTTGTTTATTGATTAATGTTTTGTTTTCGCTACATTTGCATCTCTTTCACCATTACGGGCAAAAAAATACACGACCAATTATGGAACGCGAGTTTCGTCGCGTAGCATTGCTGCATAAACGGCTCACACCATGACATATACGGAGTGAATACTACTAACGCACGCACGGTACGTTATTGGTTTGAACGCTTTGGATATGAAAATTTTGATCAAAAAATGAAACCCGAAAACTAAAGTCAACAACAACAAATTATTAGCGGATAGTGGAAAATGACGATAATTTATCTATTGCTGAGAAAGCAGCTAATTTAACGTATAATCAAAACAATATTGGTCCACGCCATTCAAATTCGCAAGGTAAAAGAACTTGATAAGCGACAGAGATAAGAATTTATGAAGCCGAAAGTAGCCAATTATCTCTTTCTAAATGTTTAACATTGTAATGCAATATTTATCGTCGATACTGTATTTAATATATTCTTTATTCCACTTTTAAATTTATAAGTACATTCACGTTTATCGCGTATGTAAGTATACACCACTTCGAGTAGCACTGGTTAGTTGACAGGGTAGTCGCATTTCAAATTTTTTGTTGTCCTAAATACTGTTTTACATATATTTTTGCCTAATAGCTTATTCCTGCTTCAGCACAGTCCCTTTACACCCTTCATTCGTTTACGATTGCGGTACTGAAACTCCTTCACAAGTGGCATGTAATATTTGAGAGCACACATTACTGCGAGGAAACTCATGACGACCGAGGTATTTCCAGAGCGGCTGTTGATCTTTCGCACCCAATCTACCGCGGCGCGAACTTGTCATATTACAACGATTCATTGTTTACTCGCTGGAGACGTGCAAGTCACGGAATCTTTTATTTATGAAAGGATCTTATTTACGTAACGATAAATATATTGCGCGATCATGTTTTGACAGTACATATTTTTTATTTATTGTTACGATTATTTTAAATTTTGTGCTGAGTTGTAATTTGTGTTATCATGTAATTTAAGTAAATAAATAACAAACAATCTGAATGTTAGATATTACTTGAACAGTTTTTAAAAAGTAATGATTTTCTTTTCATAACCTATGCAGACTTTAGAACTATAGACATTACAATGCCATGACGAACGAGCCCTAATATGTCGACTATTTAAGCCTCCAGACCGAAATGTATGATTACATCATGGCAGCAATAAACATGATGGCGTGACCTACTCGTTTGGTTTATATGTGCACAGTGTATCTCACCATCAGTAAAATTAACAACAAAGCTTAAATTATATTTTAGCATTTAAGTATAAAACACTATATAATGAATAATGAAGCCAATTAAACATCTGCCTCTCACTTTTGTTTTTTAGCAACGATAAGGCAAATGTGTCACTGAAATTTGGATCTGTCGTATTTATTACCCGGAGGAATAAAAAACAAAACTTTTATGAGAGCTAGAGAGAGACTACTAAGTTATTTTATGAAATTAAATATGTATATACATAATTACTTTTACGGACTTTTGATCACGAGCGACCGGTTCATGAACACGGAAACTGTATTTGAAATGGAGGAACTACTTGAAAGACAGTTAAAAAAATTCGATAATAAATTATAACTTAGAGAGAGAGAGAGAGAGAATACACTTTATTGCACACCAACACAATTTACATTAAAAAAAACAGTCAAAAGCAGACACATTTGTACAATAGGCGGTCTTATCGCTAAAAGCGATCTCGTCCAGACAACCGTTTAATTTACCGAAATTCTGGAAAATATAAAAATATAGCAGGTATGTTCCGTATGTAACTTAATTTATTTATTCAAACTATTGATTCAGCAACTTTGGGTGCATGCAAACTTGAGCATGTATACGAAAGGCTCGTGGTAAGCGGTGTGAACTCTCGCCTTTTTAGTGTAGTCGAGTGAACAGGACAGGATAACACGACACATCGACACGAGCCATTAAGCAGAGCACACCTTTGAGGCGGGTCAGGCGCCGCAGGCTCAAAGGGCCACTCCATTCGTCGTCTTTTCATCTCCCCTCGCACGTCATCACACAAATTATCCCTCCTAGAAGGCAATGATAACGAATAATCATAAAGCTACGTTCAGTTTATTTTGAAATAACATTATATTAATTAATGGTCCCTGTTGTTCGTATACAAGACAACGTATTTACATCCACTTAGAGACCATACAAATATGTATTAATAATAGTGGCTCGATTTGCGAGGGCTCCATCTGACAATTAATACGCTTAAAAATGAGGTAAATAAGTTGCTATAATGAATGGATGATGCGGAGATGGTGCATTTTTATTTTATTACGTACGTGTTAAGTGGTTACCGGAGGCCGGAGTCTATGCATTATAATGTGGATGTTGGCACCCACTTTGGACATTTTTATTTCGTTTGCAGGCAGACGAACATGTAGCCCAGTTGATAGCAATTAGTCACTGTCACTCATGGACATCAGCAACGCCGAGTCGTTGCCTAAATGTACATGAAGTTTAAATCTCAATTTTATTATACATATAATGGGAGTCTCACCCTTCAAATCGGAATGCATCAATGTTTCGTGGCTTTAATAGACAAGTACTTAGGGTGTGGGCTTACAGATACGTCCACTAGTAAGAAGTTCTACAGTCATCTCTTATTCATGCCCGGGAAACCACTATTACCTAAGATCCTCTGGATTATGGTGGGTTCTAAGCCGCAGATTTTAGAATGGTCGCATCCTCTACTGCCACGCGTACGATTAGTAAAACGTCATCTTCACTGTTGACTTCACCTAGAATTAGCGCGTGTTTAGTATAGCTATGTTAAAATCATTTGCCCGGTGCGCTGCGTGTACACTTTGAGAAGGCGGCACGACACGAAAACCCTCTTGTCGTGGCTAAAGGAAACTACATACCTGATCCTGTGGACCGAATAGTAAACAGTCGATGTCACCCTAAACACGTCATTACGGATCCTCCCAATCACAGTGCTTTTAGGTACCTCAAGCACCAGTCACCGTCCTCGCCGATCCCGTCGTTTGTGACGAAGGCCTCGGCGAGTAAATTAACCCATAGACACAGCCCACTGAGTTTCTCTCCGGATCATCTCAGTGGGTCGCGTTTCCGATCCGGTGGTAGATTCTGCGAAGCACTGCTCTTGCCAGGGCCAGTGTTAGCAACACCTCCGGTTTTATCCTCGAGACCTCGCCTACATGCTAGGGTAAAGCTGAATAGCCTCTCAAGGCTATCAGCATAGGTAGGAAAAATAAAGAGAAAAAAAGCTGCATGCTCAGTAGTTATGCCGCATTTATCCTATTCTACACCTGCCCATTCATCTCGCTCGTCTAGCTGCTGCGTTTCATAGTGATGACTGGTTCTATCTTGAGTTTGAAAGTCCTTTAAATAGTTTAATACCTATGTATATAGTTTTAATATAAAATATAATACGCATACAGAATATACTCCTACTGAAAATGACTTTCACCCAAAAATGCGCTGTGAAATCTTTGGCCCTGTCGAGTGTCCCCGAAGTCGCATGTAGAATTTTTGCGAACTTTTCAGACTTAGTCATTGTCGCTAAGGGTGTCACATAATACCAATATAGAGAGAACTCGCCTGATGTTTATGTGCCAACGAAAACTTCGATTATATTATTCTGAAATATAAACTAGAATCGTTAGCTTAAGTTAGTTCTTAATGTTATGTATACTAATATTATAAAGCTGAAGAGTTTGTTTGTTTGAACGCGCTAATCTCAGGAACTACTGGTCCGAATTGAAAAATTCAAATTTCAATGTTAGATAGTCCATTTATCGAGGAAGGCTATATGCTATATAACATCACGCTAAGACCAATACAAACGGAGCAACAATAAAGAAGAATGTTGCAAAATCGGGGTTTTTTCCTTTTTGAGAGATTCCGCTGCGTGCGCTGCGGAAACTATACATAAAATATGTCTATATGTCTTAACATAGCCTTAACATAGCATAACATAACGAGCCGGAACTTAGTCTCAGAATACAGAAAATGTATTCTGAGGTTAAGGTTCCCTCACTATAACGTTTTTTATGCTGACCAAATTTGTTCTAAAATAAAGCATTATTTGTGAACTATTCCACGCGGACGAAGTTGCGGGCAAAGCTAGTCTGTAAAATAAATCTACAATTCATTTGTTCTCAACTCAGCGTATGTTACTAAGCATTTTATTGGATACATTAACCAACGAGTGGATTGTAACTTTTGTTGCGTGGAAAAGGCATTTTTAACTGTTCCACAGGCTTGGCTTCTTATTTAAATACGTATATTATGTTTCTTTTTTACAAGCCTTAAAACAAGCCTTCGAACTTTGTTGATTTAACATTTCGCTAACATAAAATGAGGCTGGATCGTTTCGTGACTTCATTTGTAAAATAATTAAAACGAAATTATCTTGAATACCAAAGGAAGGCACAACTCAATGAGTTTAATGAATTAAAATTAAATAAACGTAACCTGGACGCCGAGTTCGGGCGAAGTCAAAATCGATAAGGTCTCCGCACATGATCTGAAAAACTTTGCTTTTTGAACGTCCACTTTTCAAAAATTGAAAGAATTGGAATATATTTATGTATTTATGTACGGTACGCTAAGCTGTAAGCAATTAATACTACTATGAATTTCAGATATACTTAGTCTGGCAAATAAATACTGTTACAATTAAAAATAAACAAAATATTACATTTGAATTTGGACTCTGTCATATTTATATGATTGCTCACTGAGTTTTCTCATTTTGGCGCCAATACATTGTGCAATAATTTACGATATTAAAATGGAGTGGGGTGATAAAGAGAACCGAATCGCTGTGATTGCATTACATAAAGTAGGTATGGAGCCAAATGCAATTTTTAAAACTCTCCATACGCTTGGTATTAGTAAAATGTTTGTGTACCGGGCTATTAATAGGTGCAATGAGACCTCCTCTGTTTGTGACAGAAAAAGATCTGGCCGTCAACGTAGTGTTCGTACGAAAAAGGTGGTCAAAGCAGTAAGGGAAAGAATTCGAAGAAATCCTGTCCGAAAGCAAAAGATTTTATCTCGGGAGGTGAAGATAGCACCTAGAGCCATGTCGCGTATTTTAAAAGATGACTTAGGACTTGCAGCCTATAAGAGACATACTGGTCATTTCTTAACTGATAATTTAAAAGAGAATAGGGTGGTAAAATCGAAACAACTACTGAAGTGGTACGCAAAGGGAGGTCATAGAATTTTTTTGTTTACGGATGAGAAAAATTTTACAATTAAGCAACATTTTAACAAAGAAAATGACCGTATTTATGCTCAAAGCTAAAAGGAAGCTTCCCAATTAGTCGACAGAGTGCAACGTGAGCACTATCTGACTTTAGTGATGGTTTGGTGGAGTATTAGCTATGAAGGAGTGACTGAGCCATACTTTTGTGAAAAAGGTATCAAAACATCGGCACAAGTGTATCAAGATACCATTCTTGAGAAGGTCCAATGTTCAATAATCATTATGTTCAATAATCAAGAATGGTCCTTCCAGCAAGACTCGGCGCCAGGTCATAAAGCTCGGTCTACGCAGTCTTGGTTGGAAACGAACGTTTCGGACTTCATCAGAGCTGAAGACTAGCCGTCGTCTAGTCCCGATCTTAATCCGCTGGATTATGATTTATGGTCAGTTTTAGAGAGTACGGCTTGCTCTAAACGCCATGACAATTTGGAGTCCCTAAAACAATCCGTACGATTGACAGTGAAAATTTTTCCCATGGAAAGAGTGCGTGCTTCTATTGATAACTGGCCTCAACGTTTAAAGAACTGTATTGCAGCCAATGGAGACCACTTCGAATAAGCTTTTTATACTTTAAATTGTTTTATATTTATGTATTAAACTTACACACTGTAAAAGTAATAAATGTCATTTGCAATAGAATTTTTGTTTCCTTTGTCTATGTGTTTATGGCAAGACTACGTATAACACTTGTGCTGAACGCTAATGTGTTAGCGGTGTTGCTCCGTTAGCAAAAATAGAAGCACTTAATATTTGCAAATATTTGAAATTATTTTAAGGGTTATAAAAATTGCGAAAAAACGTGTTTCCACGAGCAGTATAGAGCGCTTGTCAGAATTAGGAACGGTAGGGGTTAGCAACGAATTAGCAATTCAATTTATATTCGAAGAAAGTTTTCTTAGTGTTCAAGATCGGATGAGTAATTTGCAACTGAGAAGTAGCGATGAGACCGCGTCGATATTATGCAAACTTTGTCAGTTCGAGATTGATTAAGTTCACAGAGATTAAGCACTTCGCTTGTTTTGATACTGACAAAAACGAATATGGCTGCCTCATAACGCATAGTCTAGAAGGTTTATGGGTACAACGTCATTAGACTGCTGATACTCTAATGGTTTAAAGAAACTATATTTATTTCTATTTTTTAACTATAGGGTGACGGTTATCACTAGTGATAGGACCTTTTGCGAGTCTTCACGGGTAAGTACCACCCGGCCTATTTCCGCCGTGAAGCAGTAATGCGTTTTGGTGTGAAAGGTGGGGCAGCCGTTGTAACTATACTTGAGACTTTAGAACTTATATCTCAAGGTGGGTGGCACATTTACGTTGTAGATGACCATGGGCTCCAGTAACCACTTAATACCAGGTGGGCTGTGAGCTCGTCCACCCATCTAAGCAATAAAAAAAGGTCGAATTCTGCAAAAGAGATCGATACTAATATATTATATATCTCTAATGCGTTTCGGTTTGAAGAGTGGGTCAGCTGTTGTACTGTAAAAAACAAACATGTCTCAAAGTTGGCGGTGGCATTTACAATGCTCATGTCTATGGGCACCGGTTACCACTTAATATCAGGTGGGCCGTCATCTCGTCCACCCATATTAACAATTAAAATAAAGTATGCTTTAAAATAACAATTTGAGAATCTTACTCTTGTTAGCTGTATCCTTTAGTACCTACATACGCCGAGAAACTGTTGTGGTGGAAAAGAGATGTGGTTTTCATTACATACCCAATGTAGAGAATGAAATATTGAAATAAATAATATTGAGTAAACACACCTTTGTAATAAGCTTTTTAAACTAGACTTTTATTCCAAATTTTATTTGATATTAAGGGTGTTTGACCTCTAAATGGAAATACTTTATGTTAAATTGCAACAGTACAATTAGATAGTGATTAGTGTCACTGGTTTTAATTTTGATGATATATCAATGACAGGTTTTTATTCAAGACGAAAATAATAATGGATAACTATCAAAAAGCATTTTCAAAAATAACCTTATCATAAAACAACAGTTCCCTCTCATATTGGGCGTAATCCGATAGCTGCGCGATCATTGCCTTTTGCGAAATTCGTCCTCAGAGAGCCATTGTCCGGGCTTGCATTAAACCCTTTCATAGTAACAGTTATTCTGAACCACTTGTGCACGGATTTCGAACGTCAGCGGAAGTTTTATGAAAATAGGAACTTAGAATTCGCTCGGAATTCAAGAGGAGTTTAATTTATTTATGATCTCTTGGCGTTTCATAGCAATTTTTGGGTGGAAAATTATAATATGTTTTTTGTGTTTATCGTTTTTAATGTAACTGAAACCTTATTTTGTCAATTAAATTTAATATTGTTGCTATTATGTTTGATTATGATATGATCATGATATTATGTATGATTTATTGGTGGTAGGATGTCTTGTGAGCCCGCACAGGCAGATATATCACCATCCATTCTATTTCAAATGTTATGCGCTTAGGTTTGATCGGTGGGGTAGCCTTTTGCTATAGTTTTTTTTCCTACCCATTCTAGTAACCCTGAGGGGTTATTCTAGATTCACCGAGCTAGTAGATGAGCTCACGGAGCTCAAACCGGGAGTGTTGCTAGCACTGGCCTTAGCAAGGGCAATGCTTCGCAGAATCTACCACCGGATCGGAAACGCGACTCACTGAGAAGATCCGGCGAGAAACTTAGCGAGCTGTGTCTATGGGACATTTGCTATAGAAATTGAAACTTGAATTCTGTCTCAAAGTGGGTACTGGCATTTACACTGTTGTTATTTATTCGCTCCGGTAAGCACTTTATTTACATCAGGTAGACTACGACATCTTTCATCAATCTACGCAATAAATAATAATATAAATAAATAAATTAAAAGTTATATAGAACCAGAATTGAAATGAATTCTTTGTTTATTGATAAGTGCATAGATATGGCCGCGTCGCCATTATAAGTCAAGAAGTCTCAATTATATCGTTTATCGTCTGTCCCACACTTCAAATCGGTAGTATCACTGTTTCGGGGCATAAATCCCAGTTCTTTACGATACCCACGAGAAGAGATGGTATGGTATTATTCTAGGCACACACCACAAAGGCAAACATATACTCGTACATCACTACACATTATAAAACAAAGTCGCTTTCTCTGTCCCTATGTATGCTTAAATCTTTAAAACTACGCAACGGATTTTGATGCGATTTTTTTTAATAGATAGAGTGATTGAAGATTAAGGTTTATATGTATAATAACATTAATTAAATAGTGGAGAAATCAGTAATAAATTACAGTTTCCGAAGCGAAGCGAGGGCGGGTCGCTAGTGTAATATATTATTTTACAAATATTATTCTATCAGTGTTCAGCGACAAGTGTACAATGGAGTGATCCTGGCTAGTTAATATTTTTAGCTAGTGTAATATAGTATGCTAGTAGTATGTATTTTTAGGTAGATTAGATATTAGATAGTATGTATTTTATCATTAGCAGATAGATAATGAATATAAACATAATAAAATTAATTACATTTCTTAGTTGTTACTACACTCTTTACAGAGCGGTCGTGATTGTCATGTAGCATTAGCGGGGCCGATTTCGATGCCTCACGGTGTACCTCACGATGTCCCACCACCTCTTTTTCTCTTTACACTCTTTTAAAGAACTTCTCATTGCAAACTTGCTCAGTCCAAGGAATCAAAATCTTCATAACGATACACAAACAAATTTTGTATATGTGTAACGTATGAATATAATAATCGATTCTTCACTACTTTTCCCTTTTTGATATGATTGATGGAGTAGGTAGGTTGACTATTAAGAACTAGCGCCCCGGGTAAATCGTTCCCGAGTCTCTCATAACTATGAAAGCCACAATAAATTTTGCAGTCTGCTTCAACTATTTATATCTCATGCTATTTATTCTAATTAGATCTTATTATTATAATTTTTTTTATTGCAAACGTAACAGTGACATGACAGGAATTGATTTTTGTTATTGAGAGATTACGACCGCATGCTTACAGATTATTTTGAAAATGAAGCTACATAATTAATGATTGTAAATTTAAAATGAAAACTATAAGCGTGCGTGAATATAGAATGCGACAAGGATATTCACGTGTGAAAAACGGTTATCCTTTCTTTTGGTCTGGAATGAATAATATATGTAACTGCTTCGATGCAATTATTAGTACTATGGTTCTTACGATCAATTAGTATTGTATTATTACGTCTGAATTTGAAGTAACGATTTTAATCAAAATTTGTATTCGACTTTTACCTTTATTTTGAAAAAAAAAAAAAATATTTACAGAAACAAAGTAAATAAACGAACGTCATGCGTGTTATGTACCCTAGTTCTATGTAATATGCCGATATGCAATAGGAATTTTACCACACACATACATTGGCGTCGTGAACGCTGAGACAGCATTGCAACACTCTAGAAACTATGCAATAACGTACACGGCACATTGACGCGGGGGACGCCGATTCAGCACCTTTACCTCATGAAGCTTTGAAGCCAGCCACAAGGCTCGCATCTTTGGACTCGCATTGTCCGTAGACAGACCAGTAGCATTCACTAAGCTTAATTGTAACCATTTTAATTTTCAATAAGCTTTAAATTCATTTTCGGTTTTTTTTAAGACCTTAGGCTGCGACTTCCGTAATTTGCGTAAAGATGACTTACTTATTTATATTTAATTTTTTGTATCAAACTTCCGATAACATGTATGGGTTGAACCAACTAAAATTTCCTATTACTCAACAACCTCTGTCCAGACCCTGACAGATGACATCTGTTCGTCGATACATATTTCTTCCTATCACCGATATGACCACCAGCCCATTCTACACGATCCCACTAACTTATTGCTCCGCGGTACAAAAAAGCGCGATACTTGACTATCCCGTAGCTTTGTTTCAAAGCGCATGCAGAACTAAGCCTGATTGATTTGTCTCCCACGCTGGTTTCCAAGCAGCCATGCGACGAGGACCTTGTCCAGTTCCCTGCACATGGTGGCGGGCTGAAAATGAAAGAAAAGAGCTCTCTCTCGCTCTCACCTGATGCTCCTTTTACAAGATCATCTAAAAATAAGCATACCTCTTCAACACAGAGACCAACTACGACCATGAATTGAATAATAAATAACGATTAAAATGTTCAATTTGTAAACTTGATTCTCAGTTAACACGTTGACGCAAGCATAACGAGTATAAAAGGAATAATCTGCTACTCTCATCCGGCCCCGCACTGATATTCCCCACATTTTCCTGGCTGTAACGACGGTATTGTTTGTTTAGTACACTAATTACCATTAAGTGGATGAGTGCTGAGCGCCCGCAGTGCTAGGGCCAGCTGCGTCGCAAATAACTTCAACTATAATTAAGGGTTAGTTGTGTTTAGATAAATTAGTGACCCTTTTCTGAAACGTCAGCGTTGCGCATTAAAGTCGGCCTTGAAAAGGGTGATATGTTGACCAGTTGAAGTTCAACGGCGTCCTGTTGATCAATGTGTGGTACATTAGTTGTAAGTATCGTTGAATGTTAGTCTAACGTGTTCTTCTTATGAGGCCATTCAAATCTGCACTATTCTAGTACGCTAGTAATATAGTTCAATGGCACTAATCAAGTTTTTGGATTTACCGTACTTTCGTGATTAATTTCATTTTGGTGTACAATAAATTATACGTATTTTGTTCTACTCTGAATTGTGAGGAATCGTATTTCGAATGTATAATAAACTTCGTCTTAGAAGTTTCGATGTATTTTCTGGGAAATTTCGAGAGGATAGAAATAATTTAATATAGCCAAACATTCTTGAAGAAGGATTACTTAATTTAAATGTGAGAGATATTTTTTGACGTGATAATTTTACTGTTCTAGTATTATTATTTTATGTTATTTTCTTTACTACATCACCAACGTAGACCCGTAACACATTTTGATACAATTGAAAAGTTTTATGAATTTCATAACGCATTTCATTTGAAATACAATGTCCTGCACAATAGTTTGTAGCTTACACGTAAAACTAAAGTTTATGGCTCACTGCAATAGGGTAAAGTATACTCGAGAACACTGGGAATTAGACGACGGTAATCTCAACGACTAACTGGTAACTTCCCCGCGTAATACCTACTTCATCTAGTCAGCGGTTAGGGGTGTCTACTGCCTCATAATAATATATTGAAACTTTAAACTGGTGTTCATGAAGGATTATTGTGACTTGGATACCTTGCAGCTTTAAACCATCTGCTTCGCTAATATATCCACCATCGAATCGTAATCGTGACCCCCTGAGAAGCTCCGGTAATCAAATGGCTTTGCACTAGCGACAAAACATTATAGTAGTTTCATTTTTACAAAATCGAGCACAAAGTATTTTACTGATGGTAAGGCGTAATCAGGAAGGAAGAGATTCGCAAAATAATCAAAGTTGAAGTGGCACTGGGCAGGACACATTTCTCGAACAACAGATGGCCGCTAAGGCCGAAATATTCTCTTTTTTTCTTCCTACCAATTCTAGTAGTATTCGAGGGGTTATTCTAGGTTTACCGAGCTAGTAGGTGAGCTCACGGGGCTCAAATCTGAAACGTTGCTAAGACGAACCCTAGCAAGAGCCGTGCTTCGCAGAATCTACCAACGGATCGGAAACGCGACCCACTGAAAAGATCCGGTGAGAAACTGAGTGGGCTGTGTCTGTGGGTTAATCTACTCGTCAAGCGCTTCGTCGCAAGCGACAGGTTCGACGAGAACGATGACCGGTGCTTGAGGTACCTAAAAGTATCGTTAGTGGATTGGGAGGATCCGAAATGACGTGTTTTGGGCGACGTCGACTGCTTTCCATTCGGTCGGCAGGATCGGGAATGCAGTTACAAGCGGCCACGATGAGAGGGTTCTCGTGTCATGCCGCTTTCTCGAAATGGGGCACTGATGCCGACTGTAGATATTTACTGATGGACTCTAGGTCCAGGTCGTCATGCAGCTCGATGTTCCTGACGAACCACGGGACACCGACGGCTATCCTGCAAAAACGGTACTGAATAATTTGAAGGTGTTTTAAGTTAGTGCGGGCCGCGTGAGCGAACTCTACTACACTTGCATAGGTCTTGACGGCGCGTATGAAAGTTTTGTAGATCGTCACCTTATTTCTAAGGGAAATCGCTTGCAAATCATCGGATAGAAAATATTCTCGAGGGGCGACCGTAAACCGGAAAACACAGCGTGGGTAAGCCTTTCATGAGAAGGACCGAGGACTTGCTAAAGATCGTGGGAATCCACTGGCTGCAGGCTGCACAGGTCCGGTCATTGTGGCGTCCTTGAGGGAGCCCTACGTCCAGCACTGGACGTCTGTGAGCTAATGAAGGTGNTTCGCTTGCAAATCATCGGATAGAAAATATTCTCGAGGGGCGACCGTAAACCGGAAAACACAGCGTGGGTAAGCCTTTCATGAGAAGGACCGAGGACTTGCTAAAGATCGTGGGAATCCACTGGCTGCAGGCTGCACAGGTCCGGTCATTGTGGCGTCCTTGAGGGAGCCCTACGTCCAGCACTGGACGTCTGTGAGCTAATGAAGGTGTATTGTGCGTACACGTGAGTGGGTACAACTGCTAGGTTTATTTCTATGAAGCAGTAATGTATATCGGTTTGACGTGTGAGACAGCCTTTATACTATAAAAACTGAGACTCGGGGATTATATCTCGAGGTAGGCGGCGACAAATTGTTAATATCTATAGTCTCCAGTCACCACTTGCCACAAAGTGGGCCATCAGCTCCTACCTCCATCTAAACATAAAATATCGTTATTATGTTTTGAATCGTGATTATAATTAAATTATCATTTTGTTTTTTATTATTAAAATAAGTGGATTCACCATTTATTTGATCTCAAAATTAGCTGCTGCGCAGTTTAAATTGAATATTAGACTTGTAGCTAGTAGCAACCCTAGAAGCGCTCTGGGTGCTTTCCACCACACCATAAAACTTGGTCCATGTAAAAGTTTTCATTCAAAGGGCAGAGTTAAAGTAAATATATCTATGAAATGACGAAATATTATTAAACCGCAATGTAATTACGTGGTTTCGTAAAAGCAATTTTCTGTTATGAAGCGAACAAGGGGTAGAGTGTTTACTTAATAATTATATAACGGGATCTTAATTATCGGAAGTTTTAAATTGAACTACGTCTGTTTGTAGATGTTTTGAAGTAAAATTCAAAGAGCGGCTTCTTTCTCCATGTACTCGTTGTATCTACGTGTCAGGTCATTCATGAAATTATAATTACTAGAGGTCCCGCAGTAGTCGAATTTCGACTATAATTAATTGGAATTGTAAGTTTGTACACTATTATGATTCTATTTTATACTTCTATAATCACAAATTTCGCCAAGACTACACTATAAAAAATATTAACAAAGACAAACGATATTTATCTATCTATCTCTTAGGTTTATGGCGTTTCCTTTTAGATTTCGCCAATGTCAAGTGTATTTAATACTCTGCTTTCTATAGCGGGCTTCGTGAACGAGCAAGGTCACAGATATTCACTAAGAATTAAGTGAGTAGCTAAGAATGTTTGATGACAGGATCTCTGTTGATTTACCTAAAACAATATACATACAATATACATACAACATNCGTGGACCCTGTTCATGTAGAATTAGTAGACAGTGAGGTAGAACGCAGAGCCTCCTTGCCACCCTCGGATGCGTTACCACCCGTCACCCCGATGGAAGTTAAAGACTTGATCAAAGACCTACGTCCTCGCAAGGCTCCCGGTTCCGACGGTATATCCAACCGCGTTATTAAACTTCTACCCGTCCAACTCATCGTGATGTTCATCCAAGGGCATTCTCATGGATGAACAATTCGGATTCCGTACAAATCACTCATGCGTTCAACAGGTGCACCGCCTCACGGAGCACATTCTTGTGAGGCTTAATCGACCAAAACCATTATACACGGGAGCTCTCTTCTTCGACGTCGCAAAAGCGTTCGACAAAGTCTGGCACAACGGTTTGATTTTCAAACTATTCAACATGGGCGTGCCGGATAGTCTCGTGCTCAGGGGCATTCTTGCGGCGTTCTTGTCGAACCGCTCTTTTCGATATCGAGTCGAGGGAACCCGCTCCTCCCCGCGACCCCTCATAGCTGGAGTCCCGCAAGGCTCTGTCCTCTCCCCCCTCCTATTTAGCTTATTCGTCAACGATATTCCCCGGTCGCCGCCGACCCAGTTAGCTTTGTTCGCCGACGACACGACTGTTTACTATTCCAGTAGAAACAAGTCCGTAATCGCGAAGAAGCTTCAGAGCGCAGCCCTAGCCCTAGGACAGTGGTTCCGAAAATGGCGCATAGACATCAACCCAGCGAAAAGTACTGCGGTGCTATTTCAGAGGGGAAGCTCCACACGGATTTCCTCCCGAATTAGGAGGAGGAATCTCACACCCCCGATTACTTTCTTTAGACAACCCATACCCTGGGCCAGGAAGGTCAAGTACTTGGGCGTTACCCTGGATGCATCGATGACATTCCGCCCGCATATAAAATCAGTCCGTGACCGTGCCGCGTTTATTCTCGGTAGACTCTACCCCATGATCTGTAAGCGGAGTAAAATGTCCCTTCGGAACAAGGTGACACTTTACAAAACTTGCATAAGGCCCGTCATGACTTACGCGAGTGTGGTGTTCGCTCACGCGGCCCGCACACACATAGACACCCTCCAATCCCTACAATCCCGCTTTTGCAGGTTAGCTGTCGGGGCTCCGTGGTTCGTGAGGAACGTTGACCTACACGACGACCTGGGCCTCGAATCAATTCGGAAATACATGAAGTCAGCGTCGGAACGATACTTCGATAAGGCTATGCGTCATGATAATCGCCTTATCGTTGCCGCCGCTGACTACTCCCCGAATCCTGATCATGCAGGAGCCAGTCACCGTCGACGCCCTAGACACGTCCTTACGGATCCATCAGATCCAATAACCTTTGCATTAGATGCCTTCAGCTCTAATACTAGGGGCAGGCTTAGGGACCCCGGTAACCGTACTCGTCGAACTCGACAAAGAGGTCGACGTGCAACCTAACCCATGCATCAGCCCGCTGAGTTTCTCGCCGGATCTTCTCAGCGGGTCGCGATTCCGATCCGGTAGTAGATTCATTCGCGAAGCAATTGCTCTTGAGTTGTTAGGTCTCCTTCGGAGGCGCTCGGGCAGTTGTTAGCTAATCCCGCCCCTCTTGGCTGAGCCTTTGCTCGCCCACCTGTCCTGGTGAAACTGGAAAGGCCTTCGGGCCACCAGTAAACTATCAATCATAAAAAAAAGAGGAGTTCATCCATACTACCTGGAGCCACTGCGGTCATCCACAGTGCGTTTCCAGAGGTCTTTTTTGCCACGTACCATGCGGCTATGAAATGAGCTCCCCTCCACGGTGTTTCCCGAGCGCTATGACATGTCCTTCTTCAAACGAAGCTTGTGGAGTATTAAACGGTAGGCAGCGGCTCGGCTCTGCCCCTGGCATTGCTGAAGTCCATGGGCGGTAACCACTCACCATCAGGTGGGCCGTATGCTCGTCTGCCTACAAAGGCAATAAAAAAAATAGTGATGATAGATATCAAATTTAAAAAAGTAACATAATTCTCAATGTAAATATCAATTACAAGAAGCTACAATTATTTTTTATTTGCTTTAAGACTACGAATAAATAGACTTATTATTTATTCGTAGCTTTAAAACCCTTTTTCTTGAACTTATAGGAACTATGTTTTGTTCTTTAGCTCGGTGGAAGATCTCTCTTTCGTCGTATAAACCTACAAGCTATTCAAAATAAAAGAGTGCCCATGACAGAAATTATTTATTTGCGAAAACTGTTTTTTCCAAAACCAATTAGAACTTTAAAATACATTAATTTAATTAATTTTAGTCTTTTTTCTTCATCACTATTTTGTCATCTAAAGCGTAAATCATGCTACCGTCCGCGGCAAAAGCTACACCCCAAATAGATTCACCTTCTTGCACCCTGATGACTCGATCCAATGTGCCTGCATCTTCATTTATGTAAAAAATATCATTCGGAGTTGAAAAGTATAATTTACCATTAATGTCACTTGCGAATCCATTAACAATAAAAGTTTCTAAATGTATTTTATACAAGACTCCATCGATAGTTTTCAGTACAAATATACCAGCGGAGTTAGCAAAATATATATCGTGTTTTTGGCCGACAGCAATCAATCTTGTTTTGATGTCGGTGAGTTCAGGTACAGGTCCTACTTGACCGTAAGAATAGACAAACGCTTTTTCGTCAGGATTGAAAGTCGTGAAGTAGAGGCCGTGGACGGGACAATGGAACATTTGCCAGATGCTGTAACTTGTCACACGCAAATTCTTTGCAGATTTCGTTGTGTAATCAAATGTATATATCCCATCCTGTCCACCAAGGTACACAACGTGTTTGCTTCTATCATATGCAGTAGCTATGCCCGAATTGATGCCGGATATTTCGCCGAACTCTTTAGTGTTCAGGTTCAAGTAAACGGATTTAAGAACCGTTTTTCCTTGGAACAAAGAAGAGTAACTGAAAAACAGGGTGTTGGTTTGGTAGTCGACTACCAGTTGGAATGGATTGTGCACATTATCTTTTAGTACTTCCACTTCTTGGTTTCCGTGAACGAAAGCGATTATAGTTATCAATATTATCAGCTTCATCTGTAAGCAAAAAATATATTTAAACTTATAGAAGTTTACTGGTATTTTATTATATTACACTAGTTGAGTCCCGCGATGTTACTCGCGGTTATTGTCGTACCGCGGGTGACACCGCGAGGCTAAGCTAGTCAAAAACAGTTAGCCTAAGTTACTCCTTATATCATCAGCTACCTATCAGTGAAAGTCCCGTCAAAATCGTTCCAGCCGATCCAGAGATTAGCCGGAACAAACAGACAGACAGACAAAAATTGTAAAAAATGTTATTTTGGTGTATTCATATGTATGTAGTAAAAAGCGGTATTACAAACTCACTCCAATTTTATTTATATGTATAAATAAATAAATAAATAAAATAAAAAGCCTTTATTGCTGTTCTTATTTTTACAAACTATATTAAATTACTTAAACATGCCAAAACTTAAATACTAAGTTCCTTATGGAATTAAATTAAATATCGGCAAACGGTGGTTGTGGTATCGCAGCTTGTCCTTCGACAAAGGCCTCCTCTAAAGATTTCCACTGTGTCCTGTCCTTTGCTGTACGCGTCCATGTAGTACCAGCTATTTTTATAATGTCGTCCTCCCATCTTTTAGTCTGTCTACCTCTATTCCTTTTACCATCTCGTGGATACCATTCAGTTATTAAACTGGTCCATTTCTCCTTTTTCTCTCTGATCATATGTCCAGACCATCGCCATTTTAGCTGTTTGTAAGTTGTGTATGCGTTCTTAAAGTTTGTCTTGCTCTTTATGTGTATAGATTATAGTAAACATTGAGTTGGATTGAGAAAACATTTATTTTATTTCACGTGTCACGGGCAAAGCTTTGAAAGCTGTTATTCCGCTCGAAAGCTTAGCGTTATTTGTCGAATTAACGATGACTTTCGCTTATATACATATGTACAAGGTACAGTAATATAACGTGTCTTCGGTATAGACGGAATTAAATTAAATTATCTATAAATCGGCTAGATTAAGTATAGGGTGTTTCATTGTCAAATCAGTCAGAAACTAAGTAAACTACAGGCTCTTAACGGGAATAGGTAGGCTTAACCAGCGTGCTTAGTGCGAGTTTCTTAACGTTCTTGATAGCGTACGATTTAAGCCAATTTAGTATGCAGTTGCAACAGCGCCTCTAGAGGCAAACGTACGTAAACGATCCCACTCCATACAAATATGAGTTAACTTTACGCTATCGATTTTCCGGTCACCGTTCTCGTCGAACCCGTCGCTTGCGACGAAGGGCTCGACGAGTAAATTAACCCTCAGACACAGCCCACTGAGTTTCTCGCCGGATCTTCTCAGTGGGTCGCGTTTCCGATTCGGTGGTAGATTCTGCGAAGCACGGCTCTTGCTAGGGTTCGTGTTAGCAATGTCGGCAGGTTTGAGCCCCGTGAGCTCACCTACAAACGTTAGGGTGAAGCTGAAGTAGCCTCTCAAGGCTATTATGAAAGTTCGAAAAAGGAAAAGGGTTTTGTCGGCGATTCCCCATTCCACATTTAATGTGGATTTCAGCAATGTAAGGGGTCTACATAGCAACCTCGACGCCGTACACCACCATCTTGAGACGGCGCAGCCTGCCCTCCTTTTTCTGACGGAGACGCAGATATCCGCTCCGGATGATACTTCGTACCTTGAATACCCCGGCTACGTATTGGAGCACAACTTCCTGCGTAAAGCCGGGGTGTGTGTATTCGTCCGGGCTGATGTCTGTTGTCGCCNTACTCTTTGAAAGTAATCCTCCAACCTGTCTTCATCTTGTGTAACAGTAAAAAACTCGTTCCTTGCTATAGTTAGACTTTTCTTTGGTTCAAAGTACGCTTCAAACTTTTTGAGCACGTGTTCAAAAGTATGTGATTCAGATGCGTTTAAGTTGAAAGAATTGTAGATTTTGATTCCGTTTTCGCCAATAAAATTCAGCAGAATTGATATTTTTCTTTTGTCTTTGGCGTCATCAAGGCCATTAGCAGACAAATATATCTCCAACCTTTGACGATACATTTTGAAATTTTCGGCAAGGTTACCTTTGAAATCCATACTGGGTAAAAGTGGCAGGAACCCCACACCTGACACCATGTTTGTTGTGGATGTTTCAGTCATTGTTTTGATTATAATAAAACTATAATTGAATACTTAAATCACTCATTTTAATTTTCTTCAGCGTCCATCTTTTACGTTACATTTTCATCTGTGTTGCCAGTCCTATGAACAGTCACTGAGCTCATAGACCTCAACAACAATGTAAATATCACCAACCACCTTGAGACATGAGTTCTAAGTCTCGGCTTGTATAGTATAGCGGCAGTCCCACTGTTCAAACCGAAACGCATTACTGCTTTACGGCTGAAACGGAAGGGTAGTGGTACCTACCCTTACGAACTCATAAAACGTCCTCCTACCAGTAAAAAATGGAAGATTTCTTTTAAAGCGATTGTCGAAATTCAAAACAACGGAATAGGTGTGTGTTTTCATGTGTTCGTTCGTTCGTGTGTGTATGTGTTCATTTGGAACCTCTGGGTCTGCGGAGGGACTTCGGTTCCCTCTGTATTTTGTACCGTATGTTCCATGGGGAGTGCTCTGAGGAATTGTTCGGGATGATACCGGCATCTCGTTTTTACCATCGCACCGCCCCCCACCGGATATTAAAAAACGTAACTCTGCGCTTACACTCGATCGAAGTAGTTTCAGAGTTAGATTCAGACCACCGTCCCGTCGTTATGAAGCTCGGTCGCGCTCCCGATTCCGTTCCCGTCACGAGGACTGTGGTGGATTGGCACACGCTGGGCATCAGCCTGGCTGAATCTGATCCACCATCGCTCCCCTTTAGCCCGGACTACCCCGTCTCCTCAGGATACCGCTGAAGCCATAGACATCTTAACGTCACATATCACCTCGACATTAGATAGGTCATCGAAACAAGTTGTAGCGGAGGACTTCCTTCAACGCTTCAAATTGTCCGACGATATTAGGGAACTCCTTAGAGCTAAGAACGCCTCGATACGCGCCTACGACAGGTATCCTACCGCGGAAAATCGTATTCGAATGCGTGCCCTACAACGCGACGTAAAGTCTCGCATCGCTGAAGTCCGAGATGCCAGATGGTCTGATTTCTTAGAAGGACTCACGCCCTCCCAAAGGTCTTACTACCGCTTAGCTCGTACTCTCAAATCGGATACGGTAGTAACTATGCCCCCCCTCGTAGGCCCCTCAGGCCGACCCGCGGCGTTCGATGATGACGAAAAAGCAGAGCTGCTGGCCGATACATTGCAAACCCAGTGCACGCTCAGCACTCAATCCGTGGACCCTGTTCATGTAGAATTAGTAGACAGTGAGGTAGAACGCAGAGCCTCCTTGCCACCCTCGGATGCGTTACCACCCGTCACCCCGATGGAAGTTAAAGACTTGATCAAAGACCTACGTCCTCGCAAGGCTCCCGGTTCCGACGGTATATCCAACCGCGTTATTAAACTTCTACCCGTCCAACTCATCGTGATGTTGGCATCTATTTTCAATGCCGCTATGGC